>BGPR01005311.1:77739-91568 GCA_013235015.1 Araneus ventricosus
TGCAGTTTTCCCTGCAATACACCCAAGTTTTAAATGACCTACTGGTGGTCATACATGTGATATTCCATTCACTGATATGCAGTTTTCCTTGCAATACACCCAAGTTTTAAATGAACTACTGGTGGTCATACATGTGATATTCCATTCACTGATTTGAAGTTTTCCCTGCAATACACCCAAGTTTTAGATTAAAACGAAATACTCTGTGCCATCTCTTAGCAATATTCAGAAATACAAAATATAATCGCGGTATATAACGAGACGCGTAAGTAGTGAAGAATTCACTTTGAAGGATGCATTTTTCCTCTTCGTCGCATGACGTGCGACGCCGACCGTACTGGCACGAAAATGTAAAATGTATGACGTGCTACGCCAACCGTACTGGCATAAAAAGTCGAATGTATGACGTACGACTCCGACCGTACTGGCACGAAAAATCGAATGTATGACGTGCGACGCCGACCGTACTGGCATGAAAATGTAAAATGTATGACGTGCGACGCCAACCGTACTGGCATAAAAAGTCGAATGTCTGACGTGCGACGCCGACCGTACTGGTAAACAGTGACGAATACACTTTCAACGACGCTATTTTTCTCTCCGTGCGGCGCCGACAAAGAAGGGGTTAAAAGACAAAGCCTGGGCTATTGCAACCTGCATTGAGAGCAGCATTTGTACGAAAATGCACACAAATACCAAACGACATGTTTGTGATAAATCTGCTTCAGGTTGTCAGCAGTTCAAGATATTTTTGTTCGTTGACAGAAAAATTAAATATTACCTGCAGATTCTAAAACATCTGTAAAATCAAATGTATTTTACTAAACACGGACTTTATAATCAATTAAACACTTCTTTGTTGTACGTTTGTCTTCTTTGTCATACGTTCGGTTCTTTTGTGCCCTTACGCTATTTAAATCCTTAATTAAGTCAATGTAACAATTATTTTTAAATACAAAAGTCACCTGGTCACGCTGAAATGTCTCAAGTATCATTTACCATCTTAAATGGATTAAAATAATAAAAAATATATATGATATGGGTGGTGCCATCTAATTGGGAGGTTAAATAAAAACGTAAGACAAGGGGTTACACGTAAGTGGGTACACGTATTTGGAGGAATGTTGTTAATTCCGTTTAACACACAAACATTATATTTTGAGGAAAAAAATCTACAATGCTGAATAACCAGTATTTCATAATAGAGATATTTGTGATTTATTGCTTAAATTTATCTTTTGCTTGGAGTGCTAACGTCCATGAATTTCTTTAAGTCGTGTTAGAATTTCTCAGTTTTTAATGAGTTTTTAGAATTAGTTAAATAAATTAAATTAGATACAAATCTTCTTTCCGACTTGTTTCTTTTCAAGAAAATAATTTTAAATAATATACGTTGGATTGAGAGTATGCATAAGATAGGGGTATAGCATTCCAATGAAGAGGTTACGATTTAAAAAATTAATTTAATCAAACGAATGCAGAAAAATAAGTTATTGCAGGAAAAAACAAACTTGATGTTTGGAATATATTATACTTTTTCTAATGAGATCAAATTAGCACAGTCGAATAGTTTCAAGATAGCTTTACGTCGTCAATGATCCGATGATATCGTAAAAAAAAACACCAGAAAAAAACCTACTGCTCAAATGAGAAAATCTATAACACTGACCTACTTTATTTCCTCTCTGTTTTATTATTTACAGCAGCAATCAAACCATTCAGGTTGGCCGAGAAAATTCTGCCACTGCGCTTCGGTTCCTTCATAAAGAAAATCCCAAACCACTTTTACAGAAACATGCGAAACTTAATTGTCAATCAACGTCACTCTTGTCAAACCACTTCATGTCTTTGATTTCGTTTTCTCTGTATTAACATGCAGCGCTTGGCATTTCAACTACTTTCTGACTCAAAATCCATCGCTTGCAGTTTATTAACCGATTACTTAACTTCCACCGCTTCCCATAAACTTTTCGCTAACACCCCTTTCGAAACGTGAATTCCTGTGTAAAAACCCAAATTTGGAGTACCCCGTATTGGCCTTGGGCCAACAAGTGTCGTAATCTCCTTTTCATGTCCCCTTCCCACGAGTATTTTCAGATCGATAGAAATGATCCCTCGATAGCGTTTTTACTACCATTCTTGTTCTTAGGTATCAGTTTCTCCTTTTAAAATCAGTGATTTCTGAAATTTCCATTTCTTCTATTAAGTGTTTAGACCCAAAGTAAAATGCTTCATTTTCTTTACAATTGCTTACATTAGTTGATAACTGCAGTTTTCCATTATTAAAAAGTATCATCGTGTTTTCCGACCAAAAAGTTCTCACGAATTCGGTATTTAACGCTTCCAAGACATTCTTAATGTCACACACAGAGAAACTATCCATGCAGACGCTTTTTCGAAGGGTCTCATGTTCGATATAAAGCTTCCAATTTTTAAAGTGTGAGTTTCCCGAGCAACTAAGAATGGAAAATGACCTATGTAGTAGGGATGGGAAAAACCTAGCGGTTTTAATCGAAAACCGGTTTCTTTTTGTTGCGGTTAACCGGTTTTTTCGGTTATTTTTTTGTCCCGCTTATAAACGGTTATTTTTTAAATCCAATAACCGGGTAAAAAAGCTGGATCGAAAGATAGGCTCGATTACACTAAATATTACAAAGTTACGAATCTTTGAATTTCATCATCTTGGGCTAATGAATGACAACCGCTTCCTCGAGGCGTCTGTTGGTTGGCGAATTACCGAAAGAGTCTTTATGAACAAATAAATATTGGACAATGGATTAATTTGCTGTGAAAACAATATTAATAAAAAAAATTGTCTACAAACGGCGTTTGTTTTTTTTATAATCCCCCCCCCCCGAAAACCGGTTATTTTGAGCGGTTATAATAGCCATGTTAAACCGGAGATGGAAAAAACCTGAATAGTCGAAAACCGGTTATTTTCTGAATAACAACCATCCCTACTATGCAGCTCATTTTTAACAGTAAATGTAACTTTCTTCTGAGCCTCAAACCATTCTACTTTATTAAGTTTTTTGTTCCCTATTGCAACAGCATTTCTGGCGCTTTACCTGCATGTATTCAGGGCCGTACTATAAAATCTTTTTTTCAATATTTTGCCTCATTTTTACTCTTTTTATTACGATATATTTTTATTTTCATTTGATTTCTTTCAGTTTTTTGCATCGCATTTATATTTCACTTATCATTTATTTCAATTTTATTTTAATGCATATTGTTATATATATATATATATGTGAAAAGATGATGTAAATATTGTAAAAAGATAAAATCAATAAATAATTTCAAAAGCAGCGATATTTTAGAAGTTGCTACAATATAAAAATGATAAAAAAGAAATTAATTAAGAGCAATCAATTCTGTTACGTTTTCTGAGTAATCATAATCACGCCAGCACCAAGAGAGATTACTCGCCAAATGTGAACTCCGAAGAGACAGAAAAAAAGCCTTTTCCCCAAATGTTCAAGGTCATTTTGGTTCCGCCAAATTTCAGATAAAAGGCGGAAAAAAAGATTTATGAAATTAAATAACATACGTTCTGAAAATAGATTTTTATTGCAGAGAATATCGGTTTTTGATATTTAAAGCAAAATTCTGTTCAAATGTGTCAATTACTTTTATAATATATTAGGATTATTACAGAACTATTTCACTCGGCGGAAGAATACCATCCATAGCTTCAACTGTATAGCATTCTTGAGTTGTCTTGGACTATAAGGGGTGGCGTGAATTTCCCCGGCCAAGTGCGCTAGAAAAGGAGGGATGGCAAAAATGATAGCAAAAGCACGAGATTTAAGAGTTAGATTGGTAAAATCCGCTGTGTAAATAAAAAAGAATTCAAGAATGTTGCTTTTGTGGCGGATTAAAAAGTAAGAACAAATTAAAAATATTTTAGAAAATATGTACAATTTATAATTATTTGCTGCAGTGATATATTTAATTTGTTGTGTTCAGAATTTTTTTATCAGTTTAGTTCATTAGAGAATTATTTTTCAAGAGTACGTAATTTTTATTAAACCTACTTACAACATTTTAAAATTTGCTAAATTTGTGCAGGAAAAAAAATGCAGGAATTTTGTTCGCTGAGGGTAGGTGATAGAGGGGATAAAAATTAACAAAAATTTAGGACGTAGTGGGGGGAGGCGCAGATATCTTCGGTACGGATCTGCATGTATTAATAAAAGCTTCTGCTGGCGATAGGATAAGTGCTATATTGCGTTTCGTGTTGGAACGATAAAAACTAATGAGCAAGTTAGATTTCCATTATTATGCTCATCTTAATTAGTTGACTTATTGCCGAAGGAGATTTTTTTCACTAGGGTTACCAGCCCGTCTGAAATTATTTCAAACATTTATAATTTCCTTTATCGTAAGAATTGTTGAAACTTCCTGACTGAAATGTCCATGATTTTATTTGATTACAGAAAAAAAAGGAAATTGATACTTACAGTCTATAATCACAATTTGGTTGGAAAATTCCTTTGTTTTCTTCGATATCTCAATTCCAATCGGAAAAGAACTCTCAGCTGCTTCTCACTGCAGATCAAAATTGCTCGAATCCTTTCATAAACTCGTTTAGAGAGAAGGCAAATTGAAGTATAAATAGAGTAAAGCGGCCTTTTGATACTGCTGCTGGGGCTATCAGACAAGCAACCCGTCTTCCATAAGTGAGTAAATCATAAATCGAGTCTTCTTAATTTCATTATATCCCCTTCCTCTTTCTTTCACTTCCCCTAATCTCTTTTATTTAGTCACTAATATCCACGTGAAGAAATACTTCCTGCATATAACTTAAATATATTCTTTATTTGTCTTGTTCATAACAAGAATATTAACTTCTTTATCAGCATGTATTTAATTGAAATACGAAATACATGGAGAATTGCAAAATACGATATAGAGGGCACTCCCGATTATCCGGGTTAATCACCGGGATGGATCACACGGAAAATAGAAAAACACGGATAATCTGAAAACTCCTTTTTATTAAAGAAAAAATCAACGTCAGTACAAAAATATAAAAATTACTTACATTTCCATTCTGTATAACATCAAACTAGGAATTTTCCTTTTAACATTTACTGCTTAAAAGAAATCTATAATGCTTCTTTGCTTCTGCTGTTTGATCATCTCTTGTCGTATATCGACACATATTTTACGAACCGCAGTAATGTCACAGTAATCAAATCCTCTTTGTCCCATATAATCTAAAAAAGTTTCCACAGATTGTAGAGCATTAGAATGAGAAATTGTATTTCCCTCATTTAATACATCTTCTGCATCAGTACTAGCTGATTCTCCATCATAAAGTTTTTAAAGGGTTTCTAATTTTTGCTTAGAATTTAAAACGTTTCGTTTTCGTTTCACACCTCTCATTTTTGCCAGTAAAAAATGTCACGATACTAACTGACGATAAACAAGACCCAAAAACTAAAAGAACACGTGCGAAAGTGAGAGAAGAAGAGGTTAAAGAATAACGTGTCAGGGAGAAGCGTGTTCGTACGAGAATAAGCTAGCAGGAAGTGGATGATTTATTTCTCGGAAAATTAGGGGTTGAACCGGTAGAGATTGCACGCGGAGGAAGAAAAAAAATCTATTCTTCAGCCTCCGCCGTCACGGCTCATTAGTTTCACGGAATGAATCTCTCGATCGAACATCAACATCAATTTTGCATGCGTGATAAGCGTGAAAATGTTTCTCTTTAAATTTTTTTGTGAGTCCGAAATGAGCACGGATAATAGAGAGTATACTGTATGTCTTTGATTACAATTATTTATATATTTTCGTTGATAACCGTAGTTTTCGTTATTATTACACCCAAATTATAATAATAAATGTATCATAATAAGGTTCTTTTCTGAGCAGAAAATATAACATATTTTGTTACTTGCTATAGAACAGAGTAAGGGCTATTAGTCTTTCGTTAAAATATTTAAAAATTTAATGGATAAACAATTTAAGTAATGATGCCTGTCCAATCTAGGCGTCGGTCAAAATTCGGAGATTTCCTCCTACAATTTTTTTCCGATACTCTTCACTCACTAGAAAGAAACAGGAAAAGACACAGATTAAATCCTTCTCTCTTAATACTATTAAATTATCAATTTAGCCAATTCCAAAATTAATTATTTCTGTGACACGTTATGCATGCAAACGCGATCATTCAAAAATGCGAAGAGCTAGATGAACGGATTTTTGCATGTAGTCCTTATTGTAAATCTGTTAAAAATTTTGGACCAAACTCGCCAAATGGAAAGAGTATATCCCAGACAGCACGCACATTTGCAGCAAGTATGATTTTTTCTTGATATTATCTTGTCATGGCAAACTTGACGTGACAAATTTGCAACAAATCTCCTGCAAAGTAAGATAGCATAAACGACCACACCACGATTGCAAAACAAGTTTGATGCAAAGTTGATATGTCACACTTACACACCACGACCTGGATATAGTTGTATATATCTAGTTTTGATCTTTTCTCTGTTTTAAAAAACATCTGATTTTTAATAGCATATCCTAGACCGTCCTTCTTTTTATTAGGTCAATGAATCGATATTAATTTGAAGAAAACTAATTAAGACTTTTTATAAAAAAATTCCTTTTGCAAAATTCTCCATCTTTTTACTAAATATAGAACTCGCACTTTAAAGAAAACTATATATCGCCTTTTTCTTAATGTTGAAATTAAACTTAAAAAACAGTCAATGTTTGTTGAAAAATAATAACTTACTTTGTGTCCCATATTTTTTGAAAGTAGTTACTTTCGAACTCTAATTTCATAATTTATTCCACTAGCAAAACGTAGTTATTAGCGAATATCGCTCTCTCTTTGACTTAAAATCACATTCTCAACTCAAAATTTAAAAAATTAATGAAATCAAGAGAAGAGTTTAAAATAAAGCTAGTAGATGCACGATGTATTAGTGCAATCTGTGTTCGGCAATCGAGGTCCCGCTGGCTGAGTAGCTAAGGCCACAGGCTACCCCGTGAAAGGTTACGAAGAAGAGAGTTGTCGGAGGTTTGAATCGAAGGTTCGTTTGCGTACTCTGTTTTTGCTATAGTTTGCCTTGAGTTTTGTGCGACAAGCTTGCTACAAGTTCGACGCGTGGTAACTTCATCGCTTCTGCAAACTTGTTGTGAACTTGCAGTCTTGCCATGTGAAACTTGCTGCAAGATTGCTGCAAACTAAAATTGTTATCTGGGATTTCTTAAGCATATACTCGAGTTTCTACCCTGTAGTATGAAATAACATAAAATTTAAGATTATTTTAAAATGATGATGCTTTAGAGGCTGGCATACTATGTGTTACGAATTTGTATTACAGTTTCCCTGCCATGTTAGTCTTATGGTAGAAAAAAGAGATTTACAGAGATTTTTATTGGATGCCAGTCAATGACCCCATGACCTTGTCTTATTGTGAAGGTCAAAGAGGAATTGGCTCACATCCAATAAAAAATCTCTGTAAATCTCTCTTTCCTACCGTAAGTGTCACATGGCAAGGAAACGGTGCTACAGATTCGTAACATATCCATTAATTTCGACATGCATCATGCAAAAAAATTTCAAAACGCTCTACAGGCCAGACCGTTGGATCTAGAGCTACTTGATTTGGCAGGTAGTCACTTCTGGGGTAGTAGGTGCTCACTAAAGAAAGGGTCGTCAAAATTTTAATTAGGTTTTTAATTAAAAATAACTCGAATGAAAACTTCGGAGCATATTATCACATAAACACTTTTTTTACCAACTAGAAAATGTAAAATATTAGCATTTCATTGATACTAATTTTATTTCCGTACAAGTTTTTCTCTAATTTTAATAAATTTTTAAAAATACTTTTAAATATATTTTATAATTCTTTTCATTATTTTAGAGGCCGCATTTAAACACACTCGCAACGATGTTAAATGCATTTTCAATAAAACCCAAAACATTACCACGCTATGATGTTACGGACTAGAGGTTCGAATCTCCTTTATTTATTATTATTATTTCCTTTTTTCTGAAATGCACATTGAATTTCACTTTAAGAAAGCACATGCGTTCAATTGGATATTTTCAAATTATCCTGTGAAAATAGTAAATGCATTTATTTGTGCGAATGGTATAGGAATAGGATTTAAATATAAATAATTTACCTAGTAATTCTGTGAACTGTATACCTCACGTCAACACCTCCCCCTCGAAAAAAAGCTAAAATCCGTTCTTCATCTCTAAAATCGCTTGAAAGATTTATCCAATATTGTCATTCATTTTGAAGACAATGATGTTTCCAGCTACACTAGACATCATAATTTGTCTCTCGAGGAGGTACCTTCTTTTCCCCTATCTTTTCCCCTTCTTTTCCCTATTTTAAAAACTAAACAACTTAAACTAATCAATGTTGTAGGATATTACACAACTATCTTATACACAAATTTTAACTCGCTGTATTTACAAACAAATACATTAACTTTTTAATAAAGTTGCATAAAAAGTGTACTCGGAGAAAGTTGTAGAGAATTTTGCTGTGTCAAAAATTGAGGAAATCAAAGAAAAAAATGCTTTCATTGAAAATATAACTTCCTGAATCTTATAATGCCAAAAAATGTTTTTCTTCAGATAATAGTTCCCGAAATTAACCGTTTACAGGTAAATGTTCCCAATTGGGAACAACGAATTGAAAATTCATTCAAAAATAAAATATCGTTCATATTTTTTTGAAAAAAATGTTAATTATGATTGAAAGTAAGTTTGATTTTTTGATATACAAATTAGGTTTCAGGTATAAAATGGGCAATGTACAGAAATTCCTAAAAATGGGCTTTTTCACATTTTAATTTGTGAGCAGCATAAAAAATCTGAAAAACGATCCAAAATTTCTAAAAATTCGTACACATAGTTAAAACTGTCCATGTTATTTATTTTTTATTTACAACCCGCCCGGTCCAGCCTACCCAAGAGGGTGTAAGGCTTTCCACAGGCCCGAGCGAAAACATAAAACAAAAGAAATGAATTACATTAAAATATAAATTTACAAAGAACCCCAAGGGGTGAGCAGAACAATGTCTACTTTATTAGTAACAAATAAAATATAATTATATAAATAAGAAAAGCATTTTCTATAATTCATTAAAGTTTCATGGTGTTTCCATTGAACGCAAAAAGGAAAGGACAATTTTCTTAGAATTCAGGAAAGGAAATCCCTATTTGTTGTTAAAAGGTTAATGCTTTAGTTTTGGCGAAAAAAATTCATTTTTTATCTGCAATCTGGTAGGAAGGGGTAATTTCAAACGTGTCGCATAAGTATTTATGTATCGCCGGAATGATAATTTTGTAGTGATTGTTTATTCTAATTAATATTTCATCTCCCAATTCAGCTAATTAAAAGATATTTTCATGCACAGAAGAAAAAGGTACGCATAGAACAAAGAAATTAGTTTCATAAATATAATTCTGGGCTAGGTGGGGTTATCAATTGTATAAAATACGAGAAACTACCTTAACAACTTCACAGAGTTAAAAATTCAGAGGAGGAATCCCGATTTCTACTCTGTCTTTCGCAGTGAACCAATAGCCATAGATAAGGGCCTTGACTCAAATGATAATTCTGTAGTGATTGTTTATACTAATTAATATTTCATCTCCCGATTCAGCTAATTAAATGATATTTTCATGCACAGAAGAAAAAGGTACGCATAGAACAAAGAAATTGAATTTATAAATATAATTCTGGGATAGGTGGGGTTTGTCAATAGTATAATATGCGAGAAACTACCTTCACAACTTCACAGAGTTAAAAATTCAGAGTAGGAATCCCGATTTCTGCTCTGTCTTTCACAGTGAATGAATAGCCATAGATAAAGGCCTTGACTCACTCTCATCCTTCTCTTGCAGTGATGAAATTTGGATACTAACAGATAGCAGAAGTTCTATCCAACATTTGGCCAATTGGCATAGGGTAAGAGATAATATAGGAATGAATATTCTTAACAAACCCAAAAGTCTCTCAGTATCTTACCGGATTCACCTGCAGTGGATTCCTTCTCATGTCGACATCCAAGATAACGAGATTGCAGATGCACTTGCTAAAGCAGGTGCTGATGATGCTTCAGTACTTTCTGTACCTCTCACCTACTTGGAGCTGTTCTCTAGAGCTAAAAGCAGGAATAAAACTATCTGGCTCATTCCATCGGTGAATCACTGGTATCAAGGTTTTCGACCAGGTGGCTGTCTATCAATTGACTGCAACAGACGCAATAAGACAACTCTTACTCGCTTCCTTAGTAGGCATATCAGAAGTTTGACTTTCTCTGATAATCGTAAGTGTTTCGAGATCTGCCCAAAATGTGCTGCAGAACAGGGCACACCTGATCGTATTCTTGCATGCCTGGGGCTTTCCAAATAGGATCTTGTTTCTAATCCTCTGTTAACTTTGGATTTCTTTGGGGTGTGCAGGCTCATGGACTTGATATAGCTCTGCTGATTTTCGGGGATCATCATCAACAACAACAACACAACTTCGCAAAAAGAAATGGTGGTTTATTTTATTTGCAAACGCACTAAATGTAGTTATTGTTCCTGGATGGCTATTGCATATAGCAACTCACGGGAAACATAACCAATTTACTCATCTGGAGTTTCGTCCAGAAGTCACAAGTATCCTCTTTCAAACTGGAGCAAAAAAGGATGGACCTCAATCACGACCAAAAGTTACGGGTTGTATATCGCAACTGAAAAGTGATAGTCATTGCCTTATTGTAACAACTCGGGTAAATATGCATAGTTTGGAGAAAACACAAGATTATAGAGCAATAAGGGCAGAAAAATGGCACTGCATTTGAACTATTTCCCAGAGTACTGTCATAAAGTTTCATTTTTTACACATTTTTGTGCAAAATATATTTTTTATTCTTTTAAATTTATAATTGAATTTAAATCTGTGCTTGGTTATAAGAGTATTTTTTACAATACTTTGCTTATTAATTCAGTCTGAGCATCACTGATTTCTATTTCAATGTCTAATGTAATGGGCTTAATCAGAAATGGCCAATGTTCCCAATTGGGAACATTATAAAAAACATACTTAAAAAATTTAATTCATATTTTAATGATTGATATCCTTAAACTAAAGCATTAGAGGTGAAATATGCAAAAAAGTAATTAAAAATTAGCCTGGATCTGAATTCGGTCTGTAAACGGTTAAAACTTAAAAACATGAAAATTATAAAGCCAAAAAACATAAGGGATAAATCATTTCTGGAAATGGCAATTTAAGAGATTTTTAAGAGTAATTCTTATGAAATTTGAGAACGTTTCGTTGCGTAGCAGAGGCACAATCACTTTTGACCTCAGGTTCTGTAACATCCTCGTGTGGATAAAGTCGAAAAGAGAGCATTCGCCATTTCAGTGTTTTCCCCCTTCCAAAAATTGCAGCCACGAGTAGAGCTGCGTCATTAAAAAATATAGGGCCCGCGGCAAACAGTTTCCTCTGTAGAGGAAGGGCACTGTAATCAACGCGCTGTTTAATAAACTATTTTTTTCCTGAGATGTAACTTTCCAAGATTTGTCTTCATTTCCTTACTTCATATGTGTGCATATGAAGAGAAGAGGAAGAAATTTAATAAAAACGGTTTTTAAAAACCCAGTTCATGTAGGAGGGTATGTCATTAAGTAAGTCACGAAAGATAAGAAAAAATAATTTACCATGATAATCTCTTGGAAACAATTTTATTTTTCAACATCATCTCCACCGATGTTGATGCACTTATCCCATCGTTTCATCAGCTCCCCAAGTCCAGCTGCATGAAAATCTTTGGGTTGCTGTCTCATCCACAGTAGGACTTCGCGTTGAACGTCGTCATCGTCTGCAAAGTGTTTGCCTCCAAGATGCTTTAGTGGACCAAACAGATGAAAGTCTGATTGGTCAGTGCTAAAAAATCCACCTTACAGCCCAGGTTTAGCCCCAAGCGATTTTCATCTGAAGACGACTATGACGCTACTAAATTTATTCTTTATAATCGTGTGAATTATGTAAAATATAACTTTCAGATGTTCAGACTATTAACTGCATTTCCTTTGTTATTGTTTAGATTTGTTGGGTTGGGTATAGAACCCATAGCATCGAAGAAAATTCTTCAAATATATTATCTTACATTTTCATAGCCCATAGCAGAACGATGCCAAGAGTTCTACAATGATCCTACTGCTGCCTGCGAAACATGCCGATATTAATGTTTGGGACTGAATAGTCATTTTTCCAAATACTCGAATCACAGGCCTGACCAAATTACTGCTTTCCTTCATTAAGCATTGTGGCATCTTACCAGTGAAGATGCATTTAAACATTTCTTCAACACCAAGTCATAAAGCTCATTACGTTAATGTTTCCCCCTAGTTAAGAAAATAAACTAGAGTTCAGTTTTACATCCATTATCGTAAATTATCTCCTTTTTCTTCATACTTCGTTTCCAAAAAGAAGATATTCAAATTTATTCGCAACAGAAATTGTTTTGAAATGAAACAATTATCGCTTGATTACAGTACATTCCCTGCATCCAGCTGCATGTCTCCAATGGCAAAGGTTTTAATACCCGTTCTTCAACCTCAATGTGTTAATCATTTCATTATCGAAAATATTACATATGCTATTCTTCCTATGTGATGCTGGGAGTTTCCTAAATATCTATTGTATGGACACAATTCTAGATGATGACGACGTTCAACACGAAGTCCAGATTTGACCATTTTTTTTCGAATACGAAAAATTTACTCAATCTTTCATCAGTGTTCATAAAATTACAATTAAATGTCTGATTTTATCAGTATTAAAAACATTACAATTAAATCTCTGTTTTATCAGCATTAAGAACATTACAATTAAACGTTTCGCTATTGCAAAAATAACTAAAATGGTTTAATGGCGCCGAACTTGGAACTGGCTAGCAGAACATTGAAACACTTAATACGGCCACAATCTTTAAACGGAATCAAAATATAAAAAACCTTATATACACGTCGTTTTTAATCCAAGGAGCATTCATTCCAAATTCGAAGAAAATCAAACAATGCGTTTCGAGGTGACTGTGTAACAAACAAGATTAAGAAAAACACGAAATGTCGAACGGTTGAGTTGAACCAGGATCGGAATTACCTGGAATTACCTTAATTAATTGACCCTCATCTCTGTCAATTGCTAGTAGTTCTATGAACAGTAGACCTCGCTGCCCCCAAATAAAAATAGATTTTCTCTTCATCGCATTTTTTAAAAGCTTAGCAAATGTTATTCTTTGTGAAGACAGAATTGTTTGTGAGGACACCGGATGGTTACACTGGTGTACAAAAGTTTAGCACAATTCTGAAGGTGCGACAAATTGGAGGTTAATATGGATAAAATGGTTCGCAATCTGCTGAATTGGCAAAATATCTCTAGCTCTTTAACTTTGTTTATATTTATGCTGCATATCGAAATATTTTGAAAAAAATATCACCAAAACTTCACGGAGAGAAATTGAATCCTTAAATTGGTTATTTAAAAATATCATCGAGAAAATTTCACTATTAAATAGGCATCAATTTAAAATTCTGTTTGCAACTCACTTCGATAGAAATAAGATGGGATTCAAAATAACTTGGCGATAAATATTACAATTTGGCAAAAATATTTATATAAACTAAATGCTGTGTTGTCTAAATGTATCGTTGAGTTTCAGATCAGACGATTTATAAGGCGGGCGAAATTATCTTGGCGAGATCGCATTTCTTCGAGAAGTGTCTGATAATTCCAATTAGGCTTAACAATTACAAGCTAATTTTTAAAGTTTTTTAAATT
>BGPR01005312.1:0-38425 GCA_013235015.1 Araneus ventricosus
TTTGAAATACCGTACTGTTTTATGTTTTTTGTGTTTCTGTGCATATTATTTTGGAAGAGAAAGCCTGTAATACAGCTTAAAAGCCATGATTTACTATACACTAAACAACACATTTCTCTTATTAAACTGAAAATTTAGTCATAGTCATAATTTAAGTATTAAAAACTATCGAAACTGTGAAAAAATATTTAAGTTAGATTTGAATGAAAATTATTTTACTTAAAAATATTACAATTATTGAAATCATTTCTGTCTGGATGATGTAATTTTTCATAGTTACTGAAAATAGTATTATCTTTCTTAGATATGGGTATTGTTGAACACAGGACACAATGTCACCAACTGTTTTACAGTGGAACTTAGCAAAGATATTATTAAGTGCTTCTTTCCTTGTCTTTCCCATAACGCCGCTGCTATCTAATAAAAATAAGCACGCTTGAATGCGGCATACTTTTGTAAATCGCCAAATGAGTCTACTATAAATATGGTATTCTGGAGTCTATTGTAAAGACTATCACCACGAATCTGTCACTGTCAACCAAGTCATCAAGGGAGGGGAAAGCAGAGGCGAGAAAACACGTCTATGACGCTTACGACTGCAAAATACAAACCAGGAAAAAGCCGGTTGTTCCCATCTTCAAGGCGGCCAAAAGAGAAGAAATAACACGTTTCTGCGGAAGTCGGAGTAGATTTGCTTAACGTAGAAAACCATTTGCGGCGCTCAGAGGGTTAAAAACCGCATTGAGTTTTTTTTTATTAAATTACTGCGATAAATAAATTAGAATCTGGTATGCTTTCTTCAGTATGTATATCTGAATATGTAAATTTATATATTCTTAATAATTACACTATTTTTTTTCACATCAAAGCAATATCAAGATATTTTGTGGGTTATCATGGCAGATGAAATATTTTCGTAAGTGCTTGAGAGCATCCCCAGCACATTAGTCCATCCATCGACGTAAGAGATCGTGCTGAAACGACAAAATCGAAAAAGATTGAATAAATTATCTTCATGGGACTTGAAATCGTAAGAACATCAAATCTAATTTTCGATTACAGCCCGGAAATAAAAATCCAAGCTTTAAATTAAAGAAAACGTGATATAGATGCACAAGTACGAGTGTCACTTGGGGGAAAAAATTATATAGAAAATGATTTTTATAAAAATAGTGGTAAAGCATTATAAACAAGCATATACCATGACATTCTTTTTTCTACTTCCTTCAATGTAAGAACTATTTCTGGAAAATGAATAAAATATAAGTTATAATACCTTACTAAATTATTTCGTAATCAATTGCCTCAGAACGTCTTTAACTCCAAAATATTTGCGCTCTTTTCAATTAAAGACTTATTATGCAAGAAAGCTTCCATAAAACACATAGTGCTAAATTTGAAAACATTTGACACTTTAATGCGATGTAAGTACCGCTTGAATATATATATATATCTTGCTGCAACGTGATTTTTGAAAAATAATATGCATTTAATACCAAGCAATACGACATAGTATATTTTGAACAGCTTTGAATACCCAAAAGTTGCAGTTTTAAAGTGTAGGAGACTCATAAATTGTCAATCTCCTTTTGTATTTGGAGTAGCATGTATGAATATTCGAAAACAGAGATTCAAGAAACTTCACGCCATTGATGGGGAGTTTTAAGGAGCGAGCAAGTTTTTAGGTCCGAAATCTAATAAATATTTCTTTCAGACCTAGTTAAGAAGATGATTAAAACCTGGAAAATTATTGCATCTGAAAGTTAATTTTGTTAAGCTGCAAGGAAAAAGTTTTTGTAAAATTTTTGCCATAGGACAATAAATATTTGACTAGCCTTTTAAATAGTAGAAAAAGTATTAAATGCAAATTTTAAAACAAAAACTAAAGTTTATCCTAGATATAATCTTAAAAAGAACATCCATGTTTTGGAGAGAATTTAATGGTTTCCATGATAGGGGTTGTATTTCAAAATTTGAAAAATTTATTTTGTATTCAGTTTGTTTCCGAGATGAAGAGAAGTCACTGAAATGATCAGTAAGTGTTATTGAATGTAATCTTGTTATGAAAATAATGAAGAAAATTCTAAATTTTTAAATCAAAATGTTGCTATTATCTCAAATAGAGGCTTCTTCACTTTCCAGTATGATATCTTATTGTTATTACAATCATGAAATAACAAAACTTCTCAGCGATAATTTCAGAAGGAAGTGATATTTGAAAATTCAAATATCAAAAAATAGCATTTACAATGCTGCAAACATGAATGCAGATATTTTACCGTTTTTTTTAATAACCAAAATTAAAATTTCTGAGATCCGGTTTTCGACCTTCGACAGGAAATTACCACAACAAAATTTTGCAAAATAAAAAGTAATTTTTTCGATTTTTTATGGAAATTTCTAATATTTTTAAAATTTTAATTTCTAAATGTTCTTAATGGAAATATTATATTATATCATCTAACATGAAATGCAATTTCGTCAGTTGATATAAAAGCTGCAGCGGCACAATATTTACTTTACACTTGACTCTAAAGGTGCGTTTACACTTGCGAGCAGAAGCCGAATAGGACAGTTTGTGAACAGATGTTCGCAAGTGTAGACGGTTTATTTTATTCGCCCAGAAAGGTCAGAGTGCTGGCGGTTAGCCAAAAACTGTCGGCTTATCGAAGAATTCAAAGAGATTCGCTATTCTAGTTGGTACGGGTTAATGTGTTGTTCGCTGGATACCGCGAATCTGCTTCGAACTTGAAAGATCATATTTAGAATAGGCGTGTGCTTCTTGAATTTTTTTTTGCCTTTTCTCTTGTAATTATGGAGTGGACAAAACTAAATATATTCATATTAATAGAAGTTTACAGAAATTAGCCTTTTCTCTCGTATCCAAACCACAAGGACCGTTGTAGAAAAAACTTAAAAGAAGGTGAGGAAATAAAAGTGTCAGTGGCCCAGTGTAAGAAAAAGATTATATTCTTGCTTCCACCGGCGCGAAAAACAGAGAATAAAGAATTCCATCGAAGAAGGAAAATATAAGTTATAAAATATAAAGAATGCAAATATTATATATTTTTTAAACAATTTTAGTTTCCTTTATTCTTGACAACAATTTTTTACAACTTCAGCTTTATATAATAAGTTTTCAATTGCTAGTCATCTTGGTTAAGTTACTAATTCATAATATGTATTTATTTAAAATTTCCCCATTGTTTTTTGATGAGGTTAAAAAATATGAATTTTATATAAAAATTGAAATTAATGCGAAAAAGAACGAACTTTTTCTGTGCCCGCTTTTGAGATAGAACATTTTAATATTAAAAATTTTTAACAAAATATCTACGCATGGTGAAATTTTCCTTAATCAAAATGTCTAACACCAAAGAGACCTGAATTGTAATGATTGTGAAATTAAAATGAAACTTAAAATCTCTAATTAGAAGGCAAAACGAAAGTAAGTATTTTCGTTTTTGCAATTGTTATTTAATTTGGTTAAATTACTAATTCGGAGCGCATATGTACTTCAAATGTCAGCTTTGTCGTTTGATAAGATATTGTAAGATTAGATTTAAAAACATGAATTTTATGCAAACTGAAATTAACGCTAAAAGGATTGATTTTTTTTCAACTCTGCTTTTGAATATTTTTTATATTAAGTGTTTTGAACTAAATGTCTACGAATAGCCGAATTTTCATGTTTTCTTAATCTAAATATCTAAAACCAAGGAGACCCAATTTATAATGGTTGCAAAAACTGACATGAAAGTTAAAATTAGAATGTAAAACGAAAATCAATACTTCCTTTACTGCAATTGCTTTTTGTTAAGTTATAAATTCGAATTACGTCACCATTAATATTTTACTTTTGTTGTTTGATAAGTCTAAAAAATATATATTCGAAATAATTGTAATATTAAGTGTTTTTAACTAAATGTCTATGGTCATGGCCAAATTATAAATTCATCTAAATTAAAATGTCTAAAGTTTAGTTTAGTCACATTAACGTCCAATTCTGAAGAAACGCGAGGGCTATTGGGACGGACGTTGTCATTTTGAACCGTGGTCAGATGACAAGGACGGCACCTTAGCTGGTACCCTCTCCAAGCTTCCACACCACACCAGCGGGAGGACATTTGACCACTGGCGTGCAATGGGGGGCCCCGAAACTGAAACCTTATCGCTATGCCGCTGCGGCCGTTTGGAGTGGCTAACAGAAAAGACCCTGAAGCACAATAATAGAGAAATTAAAAAGAAGCATTAATCGGTAATTAGAAAGTAAAGCGAAAATAATTTTTTCCAATTACTTAAAAAGAATCAGTTTGAAGTTGGTGCAACAAAATATTTCACTTTACTTATCAAATAAAGTAAAAACTATTTCACTGAATAAGGTTTTAGTTGAGGAACATTTTAAAAAGTATGTAATATTAAAACTGTGTAAGTGAAATTCTACTTTGGAGTTTATGGATCAAAGAAAGCAAACTATGTTAACCGCGCTTTAATAATAGAAAAAAGGTTTGCATGTTTAAGCGATTTGATGACAAAATTAAATTAGTTTGATTTTTATAACAATGAAAAGTATTGTTGTAAATCATAAAAAATATAGTTTTTAAAAAATTGTTAAAAGCAAGGGGAAAATATTGCGATAATTAACACTTTGGAAGCGGGACTCGTGAAAATACTGTTTGTTTTGTTTTCGGATTAACCCACGTGAGGTTCTTTATTCAAAAATTTGAATTCCGTTGGTGAGAGTCAGGTAAAACCGGTTACTTTGATTCTGGCGCCATTAATTCTCTTTTCTAGAGGACAGATTCAGAATTGTGCTCTACTAGTCAAGAAGAAAGAATGGCCATTGAGGCTGAGTTGTTGCTATTTAATTCACTGCGACTGTGAAGACATTTTTGTTTTAGCGGGAACTGTTAGAATTTTTGCATAGCATATTAAGAACCACTTTTGCTGTGACTATTCCTTTCTTTTCATGACTGAATTATTTAAAGAAAAATTCTTCACGAAAATGGAAAGTATTAGGAGTTTTTAGAGGTTAGTTTAGTTATATTAACGTCCCGTTATCTGCCAAAAAGCGATGTCAACAACGAAGACTATCCTGACGGTGACAACAGTGATTCCTTGGAGGACTAAAATGCTTTCATTTACAATACTGTGTTACCAGTTTTTTTAGCACACACTATTGTAATGTTTTCTTTCAGTAAATTCTTAAAATACCCCGAAAAAAATATTTTTTACATTTGTACTTTTAAGAGTTCGTTCAGTAATAAACTGTATTTTCATTTTAATGCTTGGCCTATTTTTATAACCTACCGCAAACTTTTACAAATAGTCTTACTAACCTTCAACAATAATTACATCATGACCAAAGTGCAACGTTCATGCCCAAAGGTGTACAACACTTTGTCCACAAAACTTTAAAAAATAATTATTAAAACGTGTTATAAAAATCAGTATTTCCATTTAGTCTATAATGCCATTAATAACGTGTTGCAGTTTCATAAAGCAATTCCTATTAGTTGCTAAGAAACATGCACTTAAAGTTAAGAAAAATGGAAAACTTGCTATTCTGAAAAATTACATTTCGGCATGGTGTCGTTTACCTCCGGGGTACAGAATTAAATAAAATTGTATCAGAACTAAAAATAGTGTCTCTCATTTCATAACCATTCTTTATTGGCATTGTCAAAGCTTTTAATATGGTATGGGCTCAAAGTGTAACTGCATACAAATTCCTTCACTACATTATCTTAAATATTCGCTCATATAGGGTGTCACAAAAAGGACTCCCTCATTTTAAAATTAAATAACCCGGCAGCGGAGATTGATAGAAGAAAAAACCAATTGCATGTTTAGTTTGAAAGTCTTAAAAACGTAGTACAGAAGTTCAAAAATTAGTTGCCGAGAAGTTGCGTTGTGAGCTGTAGAATAGGCAATTTTTTTTAAAAGAGTGCTCTGAAGCATAGAGTGATAGTCTTCGGACATTTCCGCCGCTGAAACGTGAAAGGAGGGTTTCGGGTTTGGAACGATTTATCGTTATACTACAAGCGTCGACCAGACTCTTTGCGGTGAATGCGAAACATTGCACCCGAGTCATTTTTGCCTTTCTTCAGGAACACTTCGAGAACAGTACAGTATTATTATATTATTATTAATAATAATAATATAAAATTATTTAACTATTAACTAGAACTATTCAGTATTTGCTACAAGAGGCATGGATTGTCCTCCATACTCCCCCTGGAGCTCTAAGGTATTGTATAATATTGTACAATATAGAAGAATATTTGTAATATTGTATAGTATCATATAATATGAAAACATAAAGAACAATATTATATAATATCGGAGAGCATGTTGTGCTACTTTTGTCATCCGATCTTACCCCCACAAGACTATTTCTTGTGGGGCACATTGAAAGATATTGATTTCCGTAAAACTTCTGCAACACTTGAAGAGTTTATCTGTGAGATGTGGTTTATACGTCAATTTCCGTTGACCCATTACAGAGGGTGTCTGAAAATTTAATTTTTCGAAGTGCCATCTTTGTGCTTCGAAAGACGCGCATTTTGAATCGATTATGATGAGATTTCAACGATTGCACTCAAAGTCTAATCTATTGCTATCTTCTGGGACTGCGTACTGCTATTCTAGTGTGGAGCGGAAGTTTGGAGAGGGATATGCCGCTCCAGGTGTCGACCACGTCATCTGACTCCATTTTAAAATTAAAAGGTCGGTCCCAAAATAGCCCTAATAAAAGGATAATATGAACCCGGCACACCTCCTCATCACAACTACAATAAATTTCAGTTTAATTTAAAATTTTAAATTTGTTAATTATTTAAAGAATTTGCTTAGTATTAACCTGAACGTTTAATCGTAAAAATAGTTTTGATAAGATTAAAAAATGCACAGAATGTATGATAAATAAAATTTAAATAAAAGATTAATGTTAAATAAAAAAGAAAATTGGTAAACTGAAATAATTTATGCTTTGGGCTAGGATGGTTCTCCTACGGCAAAATTTTAGATGGTGCTTTATCTTGAATTTTCTTGATTTTGACAGGAAAAAATACCTCTAGAGTTGTAAGAAATCGCAAACTAATTTCTTGGGATAAAACACCTGAATTAATGATTTTTACCCCAAGCATTAAAATGAGCCGATGTATTCAGTGAATAACAAAAATGAAATTCAGTAATAAAGTCTCAAACAACCCTCCTCTTAATTATTTGGATTGTACTCAAATGGCAAGATAAATATATAGACTATGAGGAAAAAGAAAACAAACAATCTAGTATTACCTCGGTTTCATTTATCTTGCGATGAAATAAAAGATATAATTTAAATAGAATTTAAATTATGTATAATTTTTTTGTATAAAAGGATTCTTTATCTAAAATTTACGTGAGGGATAATCTAAGCCTTGAGATGCGTAAATAAACTTTTCACTGCCTTGAAAATTTTAAATGTAGTATCCACTTTTTGTTGACAAATCAAAACATTGAGTCATAAGCTGTATTCGAAAATCAAATTTCATTATTCAACGAATATTCGTTTCGGATTTATGAGCTAACCAAAAATTTTAATCTCTAGCTTTAAAATAAAATTTTGTTATATAGTAACATCCAATTTTGGTGCCAAATAAAAAAATTGTGTCATAAGCTGTAACCGAAAAACAAATTTCATTACTCTACGAATTTTACTTCCAGATTTATGAGCTGAAAAAAGATTAAATCAAATTTCATTATTCTACTTATATACGTTCCGGATTTCTGAGCTAAACAAAGATTTTAATCTCTAGCTTTAAAATAAAATTTTGCACTCTTTTCATATTTTGAGAAAAAAATGATAATTGATATGAAACCCAATCCTATCTAATATTCTAATATAAAAAGTAGTTTGCACATACTTTTCATTGAAAAGAATTTTTAGAATACGATATAATTTATCAAAAATATAACCTGACTTTTTTTTAATAGCAACACAACTAAATTCCGAGAGAAATCAGTGAAGAATGTGACCATGCAAAAATTCTACCCATTCCTTTGAATAGTTCTTCTACTGCATTAAATTTTCTATTTTCCCTCTTTAAACGATGCACCAGGAGAGCATTCAAACATTTCAAAAAAATTGCAGATTTCATGATTTGGTGTTGAAATGCATGCTAATTATTCATTTCTGGTATCAAACATTATTTTCTACGTCGTTCTTACATAAGAAGGCAAAAAATAAAAGGCTTCAAAAACATTCCATTGAGTTTTAATACCGAATGCGCTTTTTAAAAAATCTTCATTTCAGCATTTTTTTCCAGGGGTGTCTAAAAAAAGTAAAAACAGTCCAATAAAGTGTGTCTTTATAATAATCAATTCTTTTAAATTTGGCACAGTGTCTCTATATTTCAGAGAAGATTGGAATTTTCTCTCTCTCTCGCAGAATGCAAGAAGTCACAGAAAAATGAGAAATTTGCTTTATGCTAAACACTTTGCTGAATCGCAATTTTGTAACTTCCATGGTTTGGAGGTAAAACCCAAATAATATAACTAACTATTATTTTAGCCTGGTCAAAACAAAGAGCATTACCGAAAAAATCGTCACTGGTTTATTTATCTCATACTCTATCAGATATTCTGCCGCGTCGAATTCTGGACAGCAGTAAGCACAGTTTAAAATGTGAACCATCTTATAATGTTAATATGTATGGAATGGTCGTACCAGTTGAACTTTCAGTACATTTGCGAAAAGTGTACGACACCTTTAAAGTGGTCTCTGACTTATTGAAATGTCTCGAGCTTCACTGGATTATTTATATGCACAAGAAAATGCTTAACATCCTTCTTGACCAACAGCAAGGATTCAAAAAACTTCCATGCTGTCTTTGCATGTGTGACAGCTTAGCTCGAAAGAAGCACTGCGCCGAGAGAGAGTGGCCTGTTCATGAAAATCTAAAAGTTGGTATGCCTAACATGGTGCCGAGCAGTAACAATTGTCAGCCGAGAAATGATCGTTGTTCCTCAACTTTACTTCAAGTTTGGCCTGATGGCGCAGTTTGTCAAGACATTCAATGTTGATGGAGAATGTGTTTGGCATGTAGTTTCTTTTTCTTCTTGTTTTGTCTTTAGACAAGATCAAAGCCTGTGCGTTCAATGGTCCTCAATTCCGTGCCCTTGTCTAAACTTGTGAACTTGTCAGGGTGATAAGGAAAAGCCAGCATGCCTGTCTTTTAAGGCAGTTATACAAAATTTTCTTGGAAATAGAAAGGCAAATAACTATGAAATTTTGCTTATTAGAATGCTATTGGATTTTTGCGAGCTCGGATGGAACATGATTATTAGCTGTTTTTTCTGTTTAGTGAACTTTATCAATTTCCCAATCTTTTGCGAGCAGAGGAAAAGGCTTTCAATAAGATTTCAAAACGATGGAAGAGCATTAATAATGCCTTTGGGATAAACATATGGCCTCGTACTATAGTCCAGTCAACGAAGGCAAAAAATCGCTGATTAGAAAACAAAAGGTGTAGTTTTGAAATTTGGCACAGTTCTTAGGGGTAGTGTCCTAAACGACGTACTAAAAGACCCCGCCGGTGAGGTCGCGGGGGTGCAGGGGGGTTTAAGGAAGGGCGTTTTCAGTTTCTCATAAATATCTCGAAAACTATGGGATCTAGCAACAAACACACAATTGCAAAATTAAACTACATGAAATTTCATATGAAAAAGTATTCCTTTTTTGTAGCATCAATAGTTTAGAAGATACAGGGGATTTAAGAGTGCATATTTCTAAAATTCCTTATTGTAATCGTAAAATAAATTAAAGGTGCAGAATCAACAACCCTCAGAAAAACCTTATGCCTTTATAATAATTATGCAAGAGAAGTATTGTATGTGTCGGAGAGGGGAGAGGGAGTGCTGACAAACCTACTCAGACGTGCTTCCATCCTCCCCTCACATCGTTTCCCCTTCAAAAGTTTCCTTCAACTAGTAGTCCAGTCAACGAATGGTAAATTTAAAAAATTGTGTAGCAATGGTGGTAATTTTACGCAGTTGTTGGGGAATTTTCTGAAACCAACTTGCTTCCCTCCCCCCATGAATACAGAGACAAAAACAAATCATAACCAAAATTCCTCCCTACATCAAATCCGAAATCGGCATCTGCATCAAAATCCTTGGAAAAAGAAAAGACCTCTTAGTCCAGTCATCGAATTGTAAATTTTAAAAAAGGTGTAATTTTAAATTTGACACAGTTGTTGGGGAGACTGGCCTAAACCCAATTAGAAAACAACCCACTCGTCCCCCCAATGAGTACACAGAAGAAATCAAAACATAACCAAAATTCCTCCCTACAACCCATCCGAAATAGGCAACTGCATGAAAATCCTTGGAAGAAGAAGAGACCCAAGTTTCGAGCAACCAACATATTAAGAAACTTCCATTGAAACATGTCCTCAGACTGAAATTATTGATGGAATACTTAAACTAAAATACTTTCCTTCTGAGTTGAAAACCGCATTTGGAGTACCATTTCACAAACGAAGGAAAACCTTAGCCAACCAGAGAGCTGTAGGTCTATTAGACTCCTCACTAGCCTCATCAAGATAGCTGAACAAATAGTCTTAAATTTACTGAATGGACTTATTGAAGGAAAACTCTCCGCATATACGATTGGATTTCGCAAAAATCTTTCAATTGTTGGAAAGCTACTCCGAAGGACTAAAGGAATTATACAAATATTCAACACAGGTCTGGACACCGGCGCAGTATTCGTGGATATCAAAAGCATTTAACCGACTTTGGATTGTTCGTCTTATCTACAAAATGCTCAAACTAAAAATTTCTGATACACCTGCTTGAGTCCTTGCTTCATATATTATGGAGAGAAAATTCCAAGTTGGTTTAGGTCGCGAAAAAAAATTTCAGCTTTGGTAAAATGACTGAAACTTTGTTTCTAGCTCATCTGTTTCTGCCGAACTCGACACTTCCTCTTCAGCTTAAAAATATAGTAGGAAAAGGAACGTATAAAGCCTGTGCTCTGTAACTACGCATGTGGGATTTGGGGCTGGGACGATCCAAATTTCTCCTTTACTTTAAGTTACTTTCACATTTGAGCATTATTTTCGTGTTGTAAAAAAATAAGATAGTGAATTTGGCTTTCAGCCTCAGTTTTTACTTGTGCTTTATTTGAAGATCGAAATCGATTAATATGAAATTCCGTTAGATTGTTGATAGATTTAAATATTAAATGCGGAATAAAAATAAATTCATTAAATTTACCCAATGGAAAAAGTTGGGGGTTCTGCAGTACCGCAGTCCCCGCCCGTGATTATTATTTTATAACATTAATAATGCACTTCAAATTCTTTTATGCAACTGTAATTGTAATACTATTTTCTGCTCTATAACAGAAAGGTCCGTGGATTAAGAAGTCAGAGAACAAGCATTCCATTAAACCATAACACCAACGCCATCCCGCTTTGTGTCTATTCTCACAGCTTCTGTCGATGGATGTACGGTTGTAAACAATATTGGGGCACCATTTACGAGCAGGTAGAAAAAGTGAGGTGAGTTTATAATTGCCTTTGAAAATAAAGTCTGCTATGCAAAATTGAATTCTTATTCGCGGTTTTTATTTGACGCCGAAGCCGCTGTACTTATTTTTAGATACAGTTTTTCTTATTTCGAATCTCAAAGAAATCGAATTTTTATTTTGGTCTTCTATTCTATCCTATTTGGTCTATTTCCCTAAATTTAATATCATTTCCCTTGCTGTCTAATATTTAAAATATATAATTCTGATGAAATTTTATCCTCCTACGCGTTTCTAAATTGATGTCATAGAATTACATCCATTAAGGTGCTGAAGCCTTAAAGTCAAAAAAAGAAACTGAACATATTTTCTCCCTGGAACCTTGGGAAGATAACAACATCAAATCTAATTTTTGGTTACCAGCCTGGACATAAAAGCCCACGCTTTAAATTAAAGAAATGATAATATTTTGACACGTTGTTGCTCTCTTTTCTAAGAAAATTTATGTAGAAAAAGTTTTTATTAAAATAGTGGTAAAATTTTATAAACAAGTATATGCACATTTAAAGGTTTGGTAATTTTTTTATTTCCTTTAACTCCTTATCGACGGCGTAAGGTCCTGCTTATGTTTTTTAACATGAATTTAGCCTTTTATTAATATAGCTGGGTCGTCTTCTTGCTTGTAAAATTGTTCTATCATTGGTAGTAATCACAGCGTTCGTTTCTGAATTCCTGCTTATCCTCAATTCGAACCAAACATCCGAGACAGGCTATCTTATTCGCTAAATGAAAATAACCTTATCGCCTGACACCGCCCAAACATTCATTTTTATAGGGTTAATGTAAGAACTATTTCTGGAGAATGAATCAAATGTAAATAGTTCTTTGTAAACGAAAAAGTTAAAAAAGTTTGTTTGCAAGTAAAGAATGGAATAAGGATATTAATTTTAATTAGTAATGATAATAATAAGATTAATTAAGGAAAATAATAAGAATAATGAAAGGAATAAGATATTAATTTTAACTTTTTATAAATGTCTTTACTGAAAATTGTAGCAGTAAAACAGTTCGTAATTTTCTTTTATAATTTTGAATTTAATTATATAATTGAAATTTCTTAACTGTTTCTGCTTATTTCATCATTGATAATATTTAATGATATCAATTCAGATATGTGTCATGTTGTTACCGAATCTTATGAAAATAAAATTATCAGTTTCGGATTGTACTTTCAGGGAAATCAATTGAATGAAAAGGCAAAATTAAAATGATTTGGAATTTAATTTGCTTTTATGTTGTAAATTAAAATTTTTCGTCAGAGTTAAATATTGTTGCTATTGTTGCATATTTAAGTACTTTTTTTACTTTCATTTATATTACAAGATTTGAAGAGGTATGTCGAGAAGAAATACGTTTTAGATTTAAAAATAAAACAATAATATTTAGGATTTTAGACGGTCATTGTTCTAACTTATCAAAGATTATTCACGTCTCTCCTTCCTGGCCTATCATCTATGCATTATATTTAATTCGTTAGGAAAAACAGTTATACATATATTATGTATGCTAATCCAGAATGAAAAGGACACTCTTCTATTTCTTATAGGTGTAAATGTATGAATGTATGAAAGCCGGCATTCTATAGAATACCTAGGCATTTTATAGAATACCGGGCATTTTTGGGCAAAGTATAAAATATGATAATAATTATATACTTTCTACAGACATTGTATATTATACCTAGCCATTCTATTAAATAACAAATGCTATTTAGGCAAAGTATGAAAAAATCATAAGGCTATTGTTTACAAGACGTGCATTCCTCAAATATGCAAATGTTATTTTGAAAATAAATAATAATATATTCAAAATACTTAAAGTAAAATGAAAGTTATACATATCGAAGTTTTTGTGTTTTTCATTAAAGAAAACAAAATAAATTATGAACTTACATGTTACATAAAGGAAGGAAATAATTTTATTTTGATTTGCACTTAATTTTATTTCTTATAAAATCGAATGCACGATGTGTTTTATACTTTACCGCTTTGTTATATGGGTTTCAATAGCATGCCTAGAAAATGTGCGAAATGTTAATAGCTTCGTGCCTCCCAGTTTTCTGCATTATATGGAATGCCAGCTTTCATATATTGCCGATAACATGTGGATTAATTTGAACTTCATGTTTTCTTTAAAGTATTTTCTGTAAAACATGGTTCCTTCAAGGCACAATTGCGATTTTTTATGTTAGCAAATAATATACGTATAAAAAAATTAAATTAAATTTAACTAAGATAAAAAAATCTTTACATGATTGTATGAAAATTTAAATTCAGCAACAAAATCTCACTAGAAACTTGATAGTGTTCTTTTTTGTTAAGTTTATGGTTTAATTTTATTGTTCATATAAATTAAGCATATGAAATATTTCAAGTTCCAGCATACTGTCTGACAAAAGAAAAATTATCATTTACATGTAAGAATGTTTTAAATCACTTATTTTTACTTTAATAATTATATCTTTTGATTATAATTACAGCTATTGTAAAATTCAAAATAGTTAATTGAATATCAGTGTATTTTGATAACTTAAAAAAAAGAAAATTAAATTAATTTTAGACTCAATTTTCAAAATGCATATTTCACAGTTCGAGTTGCAGACTTGCGGTCACAAAAATGTTATTTTGATAAATATAATTCGAAAAATGGCCTTCTACGAAATAAAAGTAGTCGAATCCTGCCGTAAAGCATCCTACTATTATATGGTTTGTGATAAGGAAACACGTTTAACGGTTTGTAACAGGAGATTATTCACCCACTCCTCTGTCCTTATTCACGTGTAAACGAAAATACCCATACACGATTACAAACTACGTAGTAATACACATGCGCTTTGATGATATCGTCAACGTTATGTACAGAGACATTTTTCCAAGGTTCTGTCAGAGCGCATGCGGACAACGTTTTTTCAACTCTGAGAAGACAATGCAGGGTAACAAGACACGTAGGCAAATCGCTTTCGCCGAGTTGCGATCAGCGACGTCTAGTGTTAGAAGTCGACGTAAAAAGCTTTTAGACGACCACGTTAAATGTTTTTTTCCAAGGTATTGATCTACATTTTACAATTGATAAAACTTGATACGTAAGAAAGTTTTACAAATGGAACTTTTCTGTAAAAGATTTTATTTTGTCCTACAAAAGTCACGATATCCTAGAGCTTTGGAAATTTTGTATAATTTTCACTTTCGCCTGATTAGATTTTGAACACACAATGTTAAAATTTTACTTTATGTATAATCAGTTACATAGTCTTTCTTTGCATGAGTGGAAGTAATCGAATGAAGGAGAATGTTCTTTGTTTTCATGAAATGTCAGTATGTGTATTTAACATTAATAACTTGTTGAGATTTATTCTGACTGTGTCACCGTTTTTATTTATTTTCTGAGTTTTCCTTGTAATTTGATACGGTATTAGTATTATCCAATACTTCGTTTATTTATGAGTTAAGTGAAGTAGTGCACAATTTGAATTATAAAATTTCAATTTATATTAAAAAATAGTTAAATATTTATATTTTTAAAATTTATAAATTAATTTTTAAATTTATTATATTTATAAATAACAACGTTTACGATATATATGACGACCTTTAAATGCATCGTTTTACAGAGAAAACATTGAAAATTTGATGTAACTTAAAAACTGTTTTCTCGAATTAGCTGAAATTTTCCATGCGGTTATTAAATAGCCTTCTGCATTGATTACTGTTGAGATTTGGGGGCTTTGCCACTCAAAAGTGTTTAAACATGAAATTTTATAAAATATTTCTTGTTTTCAATTTTTAAAATCTAAAGTATAGGTATATCCTTCATAGTATTACATAGTAAATGTTCTATGTCAATAACTATATTATATCTCCAGATATTAACAAAAGCTCAACATTTTACTTTGACGTTACAGTCTGAATATTTATTTACTTATAATTTGGAAAGAAATAAAGTTTGAATAATAAAATCCGAGCATAACTTTTGATGCAGTTTTGAAATCCATTGTAAAAAACTGGGTATTGAAATTGGAAATTTCAAACTTTGTGCAATTATAAATATGCAGACCAACCCTTATGAAGATTTTGGATATGGAATTATTTAGTAGACGTTATTTTCTGAAATTTAGTACTTTTTGTTTTAATTTCCGATGAACGATGGCAAGATTATGCTGGGTGGTTCGTTTTTTTTCTTGACTGTACTTAGAAATAAATCTTAAAAAAGGAAAATTTTGATCTATAGTCTGGAGTACTTACTTTTTACTAATTGTTTCTTTCAATAGGCGTTCTTTCATGAAAACAAATCTCACTACATTGACCATTGAATAATAACTACTTTAATAGAAGAAAATATTTTGCGAAATAAAATTGAAAAATCCTCCCTTAAAGGATTTGATACGAAATTCTGTACTCGTTAATATTATATCAAAGAGCTTGAACAATATATCTCAACACACGCATTAAAAAAAGTAGTTTTATTAGTTATATAATTTTTAAATCTTATTATATTACATAAAAATAACTTTCGACTCTTAATAAAATAAGAGTAACAAAAGGATTTAAAAAATTAAATTTAAATAACATAAAAGAAAGTGATTTCAACTTAATGATAAATAGCTAAGATTTAAAAGCTTAAAAATTTCAAGAACGCTCTTTTCGTGGTTTTTCATATGTTCATTTTATGAATCTAACTTACCATCTTCAGTGAACACCTTGTTTGCTAGGAATAAAATTTCAATTGATTTTCTTATGCATAATTTAATATTCATGATTCCCTTGAAAAAGTAATTTTAAACTTCGAATTCTAATAGACATTAATTTTTACAGAAAAAGTTTACAAATCCTTATAGTACCGTTTCTCTTTTTCTAAAAATTTTTTTCCACTTTTCTTCTGCATTTGCTTGTGATTGTCTTTCCGACATCCAGCTATATTCCCTTATCATGTTGATATTCCACCTTCCTTTTGATATTGTCATTCCGTTTCCTTTATGATTTGGTGAAATTTTTCCTGCCTGTATCTGAATTTCCCAGGAAATAGAGCATGTACGAATGGAGAAATTGAAATTTTTACTTATTTTACACACTTATTTCTCTAAAATTTGTTCTTAAAAAAATTCTTCTACCAAACATAGTTTCCAAAAAAGATAGTTACTACTAGTTTCTAAACATTCTCTCATTTATTTTAATTTTGAACTCAAAATTTTCAATCTTCATTCGTTTTTTTATGTTAGGTTCTACAATTAGCCCTTACTTCAACATTCACTTCGAGAAACTCGGGCACTGTTCACAAAGGTATTTAAATCATTCTCTTCTTTTGGAAATTCCTTAACAAACTGTTTTATAAGGTATAATTTTATATGAATCAGTATTTTGGAATATATCTGGAAGGAACGTACCAGCATACCTGGTACATGAGGTACAGGATTTCCGGCTGATTGGATGTTACGATAAAGCAACTATTTGTTCCTTTGATTTAAACCTTTCACATTCATGCGCAAAGCTAACAAGCATCAATATGATTTCAGACTCTCTCCGAACAACTTGTATACCAAACCAAAATTATTTATTTTTACATTGAAACCATTGCCTTGGTTCTTTCACGCAGACGGAATAAACTTTGTCCTACTCAAAGCTCAGAATTATATACAAGCATGATGAACTGAACTAAGAAAGACACTGATTGGGGGAGTAGAAGAAACGGCAGGAATTAGAATGACTCAGGAAAAAGAGAAATTTAATATGCACCAACATTTATGTGATCAGGTTTTAACTTGTTTGCTCTGGCTTTACTGTTGTGTTTTACAGAGAGCTTACTAGTTTAGAAGAAAATATTAAATAATAGTTTATTCTTTCTTAGTCAGAATTAATATAGAGGGAATTAATATTTACAATCTTTAGATATGTTTAATAGGTTTATACAAATAATATAAAGATGCTCTTATGTTGAACATTCGTAGATAATAAACTTGTGTTCTGTGATAAAACTGTAAGTGATTGAATTTATTTATTATTTTCCCAATAATTAGCATCTCAAAAACTAAAAAATTGTCAATTACTTTAATACAATTCCTTCATAGCTGAACATTTGAAGAGTTTATCTGTGAGGTTCATGCGTCTATTTCCGTTGCCCATTACAGAAGGTGTCTGAGAATTTAATTCTTAGAAGCGCAATATTTGTGCTTCGAAAGACGCGCATTTTGAAACGATTTTGATGTGATTGCAACGGTTGCATGCAAAGTTTAGTCCATAGCCTTATCCTCAGACTCAGTACTGCGATTCTATTGTGTAGTGGAAGTTTAGAGAGAGGGATACTGGTAACAGGGTCTTCGTCATCTGACCTCGGTTTAACATTACGAGATCCGTCCCAAAATAGCCTAATAAAAGGATCAAATGACCGCGGCACACCTCCTCACCTTAATTACAATAAATTTCAATTTTTTAAAAAATTAGTTAACTACATGATAAAGTTGCTTTTTATTAACAGGAACGCTTCCTCGTCAAAAGAGATTTGATAAGATTAAATAAGTTCAGGATAAATGTTACATAAAAATTAAATAAAAGATGAATGTTAAATAAAAGTCAGCAGGGGAAAACTGAATTAATTTTGTTATTAATAATTGCAAATCAAATGTTTTATTAATTCGATATTCATACGAAAACGAACAATTTAAAATAATATTACAACTGAAGAATTATTTGTTAATATTTCAGATTTGAAGTATTTTGTCATAAAAAATCTACAACGATACCCCAGAATAAATAATAGCATCCTATGCAAATTTCCAACTTACGATTTAATTAATGAGAATGGCTTTATTCATGTCTGAGTCAGTCAGCAAAAGCAGTCAACAAAAAAAGCAATTATTCAATAAGAACTCCAATGTACAAAAAATTACTTTCAAGACTTAAATTTAAAACTTGAATTTTTCACAAATAGAAACTTGAAATGAATTCCAAAATAGAATTACAATTAAATGTCATCTCGTGACATCAGGTGGCGATATTCAACAAGGGATGTTCTTCACCCTTTATTGTAGTTTATTTAGGAAATAAATTTGTTTCCAACGCACTAATAGATACAAATGTTTAATAAACTGGAAAAATAAAGAGTGATATAATAACTAATTTAAAAAATCGAAGTTAATATATATGACTTACATTTATCATGCCATTCCTAATCGAAAATAGAACCCCATTGCCGAAAGTGTAGAGATTTCGCTAACATCAAGGCTGTGCTGAGTTCATAACTTAGCTAATTTTGAGCCTTCAAAATTATTTTCTAGTTTATATTACAGTCGATAAAAAACTAAATATTCATAAACATAAAAATAAAAATTGTATATGTTTAACGAAAATATGCATAAGAGCTTTTAAAAATGCAGAATAGTTATTTTAAAGCAGTTAAATTTAAGTTTTAACATAATTTTTATTTCTTAAAGAGAGAGGTATCCAGACCCTCAGAAAAGAGGATTTTTTTCCACTTATTGTTTTACTTTCTCGTATACAAAGAGAAAGTCTTCTATTCGGTAAAAAATTCGATGTCGAGATTTTGATGAATCTTCACTTTTTAGAACTCCCTGTGTCCGGAAAACACGATCTTGGAATTATGTCTGTCTATGAACAGGATAACTCGAAAACTATTATAGCTAGAGGGATGAAGATTGATATGTGATCTTTACGCCTAATTTGTAGGTTTCTATAAAATTTTTGATAAAAGCCGTCCGCTGGGAAGTCAGTCAGAAGGATGAATAAAATTTGGTGCACAGTTTTATCATAAGAAATCTAAATCTGTATGAAAAGATCGAAGAAATCCATCAAGGGGTTGAATGTCTGTCTGGATAATCGCATACTTGTTGTTATTATTGTACTCATTAATTAACGCAAAGACTTAGATAAATGAGATTGGTTGTGTTATCTTCTAATTTTAATTGTAGATCCGTGTCCAATTTCGATTACAATCGATTGAAAAAAAGGCATTCAAGTTTCATATCTTAAAATGATGTAAAAATATGCTCCATATCGTGTATCGGCGCACGACCTTCGCAAACTTATCCCATTTTACTGACTTTTAGAATTTTATCTCGCTTGCATTTTTGACCCTTTCGTATTGCAGCGTTCTGCGACGACAATATCAATAATATATCTTCGACTCCGCAATTCTTACGCGGGGGGATCGAGTATGACAACTTTCTTAGAAAGTATACGCGATAGTTTAGGGGAAATCACTCCCGCAGGTTTTCTATTGGTAATTACAATCTGGAAATCAAAGTAGAAATGTTTAAAAATCGTATTGAGTTTTGCATTAAATTATTGCCAAAAATAAACTCGAAACTCGAATTATTTTTTAAGTATGTTTATCTGAATATGTAAATTTATATATTCTTAATAATTATACTACTTTTTTCAAATATTTTTGTACATGCTTGAGAGCATCTCGCGCTCATTAGTAATAAGGAATTAAAGTTTAGGTGGTTGATCAGAACAATTCAATTGTTTTAATAGTAAAGCATAGGGGCTTAAATGGAATTCATGTAGTTTACATTGTTTATTCTCTGTTTATTTATATTAAACTCAGGTAAGAGACATTATAATCTCTATCTTCGTTTAAGCCAATTCGGCTTATATTATCTGATAGTGAGATTTCAAAATTAATTAGAACAATAGCTAACCAATTATTGAAGAAAAGGAAAAACGCTTCATTTAAGCTAGATATAACTATTGGATTTTTATCGTCAGTTTCGGTCTGAACTCGTACTGAGTAAAAATTCAACGTTCTTTCGGTTTCCACCGAATTGCTTAACAACAACAACTTTAACAACAATCGTAATCGCAAGCGGTAATTTTTATTACATTTTTTCAGGAATTCGGAGCTTCAGTATATAACACTTCTACGCTGTATTTTTAATAAGGTTTATCGAACTCAAGGGAGAAACTTCTGTTATTTTTAGCTGCAGGCTTAGTTTAACTAATCTGACACTAATTATGATACAATCTTAGAACTTTTAGCTCAGCGTATTTTAAGTCTCACGTTCTGATAATTTATCCAGATCAAATGAAAAGTCAAGAGGAAGTCGATGAGGCTCCAGTTTTTAAAATTTTTCAGGAGAAGGAAAACAAAGTTCCCTGTCTTCCCACATACTTCCAAAGGTCACACGTAGATAAAAATTTTACATGAAAGCATACAAAATTATATTTTTATTTAGAAATTAAGCAATACAGTGAGTGATGATGTCACCAAAAGCATTTGAAAAACAACTTTAAACTTTTATTATGTCTGAAAATAAAAATGTATAATGTGGACTATGCAAGACAAACACCTAGACCTAAAGCTGAAAAATTTGGTACAAACAAAATTTAAAAGGGGGAGAATGTACTTCGGGACGTTTTAGAAATTTTAACTTGAATTTAAATTAAATAGTATTTAAATAAATTTGGCGTTTTCATAGTAAACTTCTAGAAATATTATACCACAAAATTTGTTTAGTAAACTTCCAGAAATATTATACCACAAAATTTGTTTAGTAAACTTCCAGAAATATTTTAACACAAGGTCGGTTTTTACAACAACTAATATTTTAAAACATATCATCTCTTTTGTGATGCCAATTGATTTGCCATATAATTCCTTTTTCTAGTTTTAACATCGTTTCCACAACTGTCTAATATATGAAATGTATAATTCTGATGAATTTTTTCCTCTTACCCGTTTCTAAAATGAAGTCATGGAATTACATCCCTCGAGGTAACAGGTGGTGCTGAAATATCAAAATCATAAAAAAAATGTAATAAATTGTCAAATGGTAACAACATAAAAATCTAATTTTCGATTACCAGCCCGGATATAAAAATCCAGGCTTTAAATAAAAGAAATCGTCATTAACCATTGTTTGTGTAGCCTGTACTTTGTGAAAAAAATTTATATAGACAATGTTTTTCTTAAAATAGTGGTAAAATTTTATAAACACGTATATGCACGTAAAAATTCATTCTTTTTTTACTTCCTTCAATGTAAAAGCTATTTCTAGAAAATGAATAGAATGTAAGTTATAATACCTTACTAGATTATTTCGTAATCAAATTGTTCGGTTTTGAAACATCCTCAGAACGACGTTATATCTAAAATAGTTGCTCTCTTTTCAATTAAAGATTTATTATGCAAGAAAGCTTCTATAAAACATATTGTCGGTTGATATAAAAGCTGCAGAGGCAAACTATTAAGTTTAAACTCGACTCTTATACTTATCAAATACGATTGTCTCTACTGGTCAATTGCAATTAGACCGAAAATATCAAAATTTTGAGTGTAAATCATAATTCAAATGAGTTTATAAAAAAGTTACAATAATGATTTTTATATAAGTTTTCTATAAATTATCATATTATATCTTGCAACTGGCATAGTTTTCTCGCACTAATACAAAGTGTGTAAATGAAGTAATGATACTGATTTGTTATCATTTTATTAGTCAATAACTGTTACTCTTTGATTTTTCGCTTTCAAAGTAATTGTCTTCAGCATCCGCACTGCGCCGGAGACGGTTCTGAGACTCTTTATAGGAGTGCTTGAACACGGATACTGGAACCGCCTTCAGCTAGTCGGTTACAGCCTTTTCAATACTCGTTACTGTCCCAAAATGACGTCCGTTGAAGTGCATTTTCACACTTGGGAAGAGGAAAAAGTCACATGGATTCATGTCGGGTGAATAAGGGGGCTGTGAAGAAAAAGGGATGATTTTACTTGCCATAAACTAGTTAATGGGAATAGCTGCGTGATAAGGCACATTGTCGTAATGCAGGAACATGGAAGCATGACCATTTTTCACAGTCGTTCAGGCACCGCTCGGTGGAATTGTTGGTTGAACGTGTGACCTTGTCACCCAAACATTTTGTGGACGATACCCGGATATGAAAAAACAAAACAGCATATGTTTGATCGTCGACTTGCTCATCTTTGCTCTTTGGGCCTGGGTGAGTATGGAGGATGACATTCCTGGCTCTACTGTTTCTTTCTGGGGTCGTACTGAAACACCCATCTCGGCACATTTTCAATCCACTCCATAAAGTAGAGGCACTCAGTAATCTTCAACTGTGATCGAACGGGACAGTACCGAACAATGAAAAATTTAAACGACCAACTGAAGGCAATTCCAGTATTCGCGTTTGTCATGACAAACTAATATCAAGAAAAATCAAACTTGATGCAGGTGTACATGCTATCTGGGATCGTTTCGTTCCGGGTCCTACTGAAACACCCAAGTCTCGCCACAAGAGGGTCCTTTTCAATTTACTCTAAAAAGTCAAGAATTTGAGCAATATTCAACTGTGATCGATCATTACCTGGTAAAATGATAAAAAAATAATTCTCATTACTTTATTTACACACCTAGTATATTTAAAAAATTGATAGCTAAATATTTAGTTTTTCTTTAAAATTATTTTTAATAGTCAGGAAATAAATTATTCTATTAGACTACCAAACTTCAAATATGAAAAGAGGAAAAAATTACTATTTAGTTAAACATTCGAAATACCGTACTGTTTTATGTTTTTGCATTTCCGTGCATAATATTTTGGAAGAGAAATCCTGTAATATAGTTTAAAAGTCGTGATTTACTATAAAGTAAAGAACACATTTCTATATTTAAACTCAAAATTTAGTCATAGTCATAATTTAAGAATTAAAAATTAACGAAACTATGAAAAATATTTATGTTACTTTTGAAAAAAAATTATTTTTAAATATTGCAATCATTGAAACTATTTCTGATGATGAAATTTTTCTTGCTCACTATAAAATAGTATTATCTTTTGAAGAGATTTGTATTGTTTGAACAAAGTACAGGTTGTCAATGTCACCAACTGTTTTCCAGTGGAACTTAACAGTGACATTATAAAGATCTGTCTTCCCCTAACGTTGCATTCTATCTAATAACACCAATTAAGCTCGAATGAGAAATATTGTTTTAAATCTCCAAGTGAATCTACTCTAAATATAGTTATCTTGAAAAGCTACAGTGTATCATAATCAATAACGCCTTTTCGACTTTGTCGGTGCTTTTGACGAAGACCTTGTCTTAGTATGTCATGTTTTTTCAGCTTGAAAGGTCCAAATTTTGCATTCTCAATTACATTTTCAACATATTACTTTCAAACCTCATCTTGTGCAACTAAATCAGATGCCAGTGTTAACTGTTCTTGCATAAAAATAAATGAGGAGTCCTGCCCATGCAATACTTCGACAACCTCAAATGGTGGACTCAAGTCCTAGAAATTAGAAAAACGCAGAGTATTAAGATTATCCAGAATTCTCAGGGCTCTTTCAAACAACATTTTGTCTAAACGTAATCTAAAAAACAGGAGAATTCAAAAAGGATACAAAAAATGGGAAACGATCTCCCTTTCGAAACCTATGTTTTAACTCAACTAACCCATATGACAAACCATACAAAACAGTTGTCAATAACTATCAGAACTGCTCAAACTCCTGGGACATTCAAACAAAGGAGAAGTCAATATATTCTCTGAAAATATTCTTAAGCATCTGTATCCTCAAGTACATAATAATACATCTTCGGACATCCCAGCCAGTCACATTATCCGAGAAATAGCATTTTCAAAAATTGAAATTAGACATGTCCTAAAAAAAGCACTTAACGATGTTCCAGCCTTCGACTCAATAGAGAATATAATTTTGAAGCAAATAAATACGAACTTCTTTAATCTACTAAATACTCTCTTTAATAGATGCCTTCAACTGCCATGTTTCCAAACTTCATTAAAAAGGAATCATATTGTAGTTCCACATAAAGGGTAAAGAAAAATCCAGCATCAATTTGTATCATCCAATTTCTCTTCTCCCACGATCGTCAAATCCTTTGTAAATTATCTCCTATAGAAACTATATCATCACCTCAGAATCAACAACTTATTCAACTCAACCAATTCGGTTGCAGAGATTTAACGTGCACATATCCTGTAATACAGCGCTTTACAAAAAAAATCATAATTTCAAGTAACAAAAAGAGCACATCGGTGTTATCTATTTAGATGTACAAGGTGATTTCGTCAACCTGCAATATTCCCCCATCAACAATACAGTTAATTTGAATTCCAAAACCACGGAAACTCTTAAAGATATCCTTACAAATAGTTCTTGAAAACGCACAAGGTCTAGTCTCCTCGCCCCAGCAACGAAGCTGTGCTTCTGTACCGGACCAATCTTTTGAAACCTTGTCGCTAACGAAATCCTCTCAGAAGAATGGCTGCATAACACATTATCCTCCAAGCCTTTGCAGACTACTTTGTTTTCATCGTAGCTGAATCAACGGGAGCAAAGCTCAAATCAACCACGCATTAAGCCCTCTCAATCTTGAAGCGCGGGACGGATAAACACCACATACAAATATCAACCGAAAAAAACATGCAATATTCTAATTAGCAAGTTAGTTAACGGTCTAACAATTTAGTGGAACAATATCACCATCAATGAATGCAGTGCACAATCTTGAATCCTGAATTGAATTCTAAGAAAATTTCTCCTTTTCATTACTGGCGCATTCCGCACAACCTCTACTGCATCACTCCAATTTATCGAAGGTATTCTACAGCTGCAGATAAAAGCACAAGCAGAAGCAGCTTACATAAGAAAAACTTGACTTAATAATGCCAAATCATTTTCAAAATTCATCATTACAGCCAGATGACTTTAGGAACAAATGCTCCCAATAAAACCTCCATCCACTAGACTTCCTTCTAGACAGAAGAATCTCTTTTAAAAAATAATTCAAACAATCAAACAAGACCGACATTTTCACAGAAGGGTCCATAATCGAAGAATAAACTGATTTTGTATACTCCGTCTTCGAGAACGACAACATTACGCACCAATGGCTCTTCAAACTGAGCGAAAAACCCCAAGTTTCCAGCAGAACTTCTAGCCATTAAAGAAACGTTTATCAGGGCTTACAAAAATAACAGCAAACTCAAGAGATTGAGTGAAAATTAATGAAGCTTCATGTGGGTCATCTCATTTTCAATCATAATCCCAACAGCACAACACACCATTCTACTCAATCACACACCATTCAACTCGAGTATATTAAAGCATACGTGAGCAACAGAGGCAACTGGCAGCAGATTCCATTGCCAAGCAGGAATTATCTGTAGTATGCCTCTTCAATATCTAGCTCCAAGAAGACTCTTAAAAAGTATCATTAAACATTCTAGTCTTCGGCGCTGGCAAGAAGAATGGGACAACGGTTTAACCGGAGAAAACATCAATCAAATCCTTCACAATATTTGCCTTACCCCAGCTCCCTGGAACAGACAAGATATAATCCTCGCCACCGGTCATTTACCTCATATTTCAAACGCTTTCACGTCAAAGAATCTGACTGCTGCTGTAGGGAAATGGGCTTTCGACTCCATTACGCCACCAGCTGACCATCCACCGCTTCCTTTCACCTCACCAAACTCTCCCAGAATCTCGAAACTGTCTGGAGGAATAAAGGTATGAAAAATAAATTATCCGTGGTCAGAACAAGGAACCAGACTCGAAACAATTTCTCATCCTCTACCCAAGTTCAACTCATCTCCCATAATTTGAGACTTTTCCCTTTTACTAATATAGTAGACAAATGAACCCAATCAATATATGTTTTAAAAACTTTCTTCTCCCACGTTGCACAAAAAGTCTCCAAGTATGTCATATTACGTATACATAATTTTCTATTGTTTCATACCATCTCAAACATATCTATTGTTTACATGTCATTTTATATTTGGTGAGTTTTGATTACATTTTTTAATTATTTCCATTAAATTCATATTTTTTAATCATGAAACTTTGTATGCAGTGTATGTATCATGACGTCCCTTTAATTTCTAAAATTCATTTTTTAAAATAGATTTTCAATAAATCTGACTGCGTATGCCCATTCAACTGATAGGGACACTCCACGGTTCCGAGATCAGAGGCATACTGAGGCGAAAAGAAAAAGTGTACTTCTGTAATTTCAGTTCTCATTGCAGCATGTTTATTACAGCTAATTATGAGTATGTTGTAGAATTTTTGATTTGTCTTACAAGCATATTGAGATGGGCCAGCCCGAAGATCCACATATTAAAAACGCTAATAATAAAGCCTATTCCGATTATCACAACTTAAAGCTTTAAAAAAGTTCCATTAGCTATTGTTCTATCAACATATCTGAACAAACTTCGTGTAATTTCTTTTTAAAACGATTAATAGTAAAGAAGCTGTCCCAAGTAAATTTGGGGAACTCTTCAGCTGGCATGTTGTTTTCAAGCATACCCATATCATGTAAAGCCTTGGCGTTAGCCCTGTCCTGTTCTATTGCATAAAACATTGGAAGCATTGCATTAACGCTGTTGTATGTCAAATTATCGTATATATGATTCACTATTGTTTCATCCCATCTGAATCATCTCTAATGTTTCCATGTCATTTTATGCTTGCTGAGTTTTGTTTTCATTTTTTTATTTATTTGCATTTAGTTCATATTTTATAATCATGAGACTTTGTATGCAGTGTTCGTATCATGACGCCGCCCTTACTTTGTAAAATTCTTTTTTATATGGATTAAATTACATCTGTCTGCGTATGCCCATTCAACTGACAGGGAAACTCCACAGTTTTTAGTTCAGGGGCATACTGAAGCGAAATGAAAGATTGTATTTCTCTAATTCCAGTTCTTAATTCAATATGCTTAATACTACTGGCTGTGAGTGTGTTGCAGAATTTTTCGTTTATCTCACAGGAATATTGAGCTATGGCCAGCCCAAATATCCACCTGTTAAGAACACTAATAGTAGAACCTACCCCGATTGTAATTCCTTAGCGCTTTACAAAAGTTTCATTAGCTTTTGTTCTATCAACATATCTGAACAAGCTTCGTACAATTTCTTTTTGAACGACGAACAGTTAAGAAAGTGCCACTAGTAAATTTTGGGAACTCTTCAGCTGAAATGTCATTTCAAGCACAAGCATAACCTGGCAAGCCTTGAAATCAGCCTTTTCCTGTCCTGTTTGATAAAACATTGGAAGCATTGCTTTAACGCAGTTGAAGCGGAGGTTCCAATCAACCGCATGCTCTGTTTGAATAAAGTGTAGTGTTAAAAATTCAAATGCTGAAGCCAGAGTTGAGACGTTTTCCCTCGTTGCCTTGAGTCTTTCTATGATGTCAAAAAACAATTTGTTCAGCTTTGTGAAGACTTGATCTTCTTCCAGGCAAGCAAATGAGGGTAGACTGATTTCACAATTCGAGAGGAAACCACTCAGGAGCTCTTTATCTGCGTTTGAAATATCCATTTCATCGCATTATTACTGAAAACCTCTCAGAGCATAGATATGCTTTTTATAGCTCTTGTGTAAGTATGTACTTAAAGCATCTGGAGAATCGATGCATCAACATGCATAATTTCCCATTGCAAGGAAATTTAATTATTCTTCATTATAAAGCCAATGATGAAAAATAGCTAGCTCATCAGGAAGTGCAAGCCTCTCAATCGAATGATGATATTAGAATCCATTTCATTTTCACTCATCCATAAGCAGAGTCGGACTATTGTGTGCAAGAACCGCTGAGGCTGAAGCTATAAAAAGCATTAGTCATCGTCGAAGAAGTAAATGATACGATAAAGGAAACTAAGAATAGCTACATAATTCTACGTTGATTACTTTTAAAATTTGGGGGTGTTGCAACTCAACAATTTTTAAACATCAAATTTTTAAACATCAAAATCATATATTATCCCTTCTGATTTCATAACAGTTTTTTTCAGTTCTTTTACGATTTTCTTTTTGCTCTGCGGGCTTTAAGGGTAGTTTTATTGCAACATTTTTCAGCTAACTTGATTCGTTGTTTATCCCGAACGAAAGCTGTTCAATTGCGAGTCTTCCCAACTTAAAAAAAATAATTCAACTTAATATATTTTTTACCACAATTACGTAAGCGATATAACCTTATAAATATGAATTTTTAAGACAGTGAAATAATTTTCAATATTATAAATAAAAGCATAAAATAAACATATTCCGCAGAAGTTATCGAACTCAAATTTTGCTTGCGAGCAGGATTTTAGAAAAATGCTTATTCGTATCGCTATGAAATTTTCCAGTTATGCTTATACACGCATAATACAGAAAATTAAAGCATTATAATATATACTATTTTTCAGTGCTTGCTAAAATGCTTATAGTTTTTCAAAAAAGAGTTATCATGTTTTAACAACATAAAAAGTACAAAAAAAGTCCAGTAAACTTATTTGAATATTTATCACTTTGCATGATTTTCAAGCTGTGTTCTTAGGAGTAAATTTTTATAACATTTGTTATTATAAGTTACTTATTTTCTGAAAAACTTTGCGCGCAAGCTCTAAAAATGTAGTTTTGAGGGGAAAAAATTAAAGTTAAAAATAACTTACAAATACTTCAAAATTAAAAGGCACCAGAAGAATATATATTGCCTTCTGATTTCATGACAGTTTTTTTTCATCTGTTTTTATTTATTTATTTTTTTTGCTTTGCGGGCTTCAAGAGTAGCTTCTTGGCAGCATCTTTCAGATAACTTGATTCGTCCTTTATTACGAAGAAGTGAATCCTTAACCAGCTGCTCACCATTGTCCAATTCGAATTCCTTTAAAACAATTAAGATGCCTTTTCCCCCACTAATATAATTTATACATGCCAAATTAGATGCAATTTCTGCATTTTTTTAAAGAATTGGGGTTTTTCGAACAAAAATTCCAAATGAAAGACTCGTTTTCAGATTTAATGACTTGTTATTATTTTGAGTCTCTCCTCCAAAACATCTTTTAAATAATGTTGGATTCGATAAGGCCTTAAAAATTGGCTTTATCGCATCCATTACTGCGAAAGGTGTTCTTCAGCCTCTATCCACATTACCGTAAGTGTAAAAAACTCGCAAAGGTCATAACAGCATTAACGAAATAAATTCGTTAGCTTTGAAGCTTCTAGATTGCTGCTTGGTTTATGGTCTGTTAAGGTAATGAATTAAATATTCATGAATAACAAAAAATGTACAGTATAAATATAACAGAAATATGTATAAGACTTTTGAAAATTACCTGATAATCCGTTCGCAGGAGTTAAGTTTATTAGTAAAACGAATCATTTTTTCTTGCAATGGGATTTTGCAGTCCCACAAGAAACAAGAAAACGGATTTTCGGACTTAATTTTTTCTCCATTATTATTTACTAATTGGATTCGAGGTAGTGTTTTATAAATATCGCAATGTCAGTAAAATGAAAGAATTTGGATAATTTGGATTCAGTTCTTTCGAATTATTTATTCAAAACCTATTTTATTTCTTCAGTATGTTAATTTCAATAAGAAAATTAATTCTTGTAAATTGCACCACTTTACCACTTTCTAATTCACATATTTACTGTTTATTTGTTTTTTTTTCTTCTGAAAATTGTGATCAATGTCCGCAAAGTTAAAACTGAAATAAATCTAGAGAAGGAAATCTGGCAATGTTAAATGGATCTCAATTTCAAATAAGTAATATTGGAGGTAAGATCACGAACAATACTGTCTCTAAATTCATTAGACTTAACAAGCCTTTGATGAGGTACGGGCTAAGGGGATATTGAATAATATTAATTACATACAAATTCCTTCTCTACATTATCTGAATTATTTATTCATACAGAGTATCCCATAAAGAATTCCCTCATATTAAAATTAAATAACTCGACAGCGGAGATCCATTGAATCATAAAACCAAAAGTATGTTTATTTTGAAAGTCGTAATAATTTAGAATAGAAGTTTCAAATTTAGTTAGAAATGTTGCCGAGAGGTTGCGCTGCACGCTGTAGTGGTAGGCAAATCCTTTAAAAGAGTGCTCTGAAGCATAGAGTGATGGTCTACGGACAGTTCCGCTGTTGAAATGTGAAAGGTGGGTTGCGGGTTTGGAATAATTTTTCGCCATACTATGCGATCAAATTGTGCCCGAATGATTTTTGCCTTTCTTGAGGAATACTTTGAGAAAAGATTCAAGAGAGAAATTGCTTTGAATTATTCAAAATTTACTGAAACAGGGATGGATTTTCTTCCACATTCATCCGATTTTACCCCCGCACGACTACTTCAAGTAGGCACACAATGATGATATCGTTGAGAATCGCGATGGCAGAATCGGTGATTAGCTAGGTGAATGCCAGCGAGTGAGGAGACTTTTCTGAGAAGTTCCATAACGGGGAATGTGATCTCTTAGCATTTGCTTCAACTACGGAGGAGGGTGTAAGCGCCGATACTCTCCCAATGACGAAGGCAAAGAAAAAAGTCCTCCGGCAGCGATGAACGAGCAGAGTGACCGGACGGTCACGGAAAATACTAGAATTCTTTGCGGACTTACTAGTTTCATCTTGGAGGAGATGATACGTGAAGTACGTGAGATGAAGGATACCATTGAATTAAATAGACTCAATCTTCATTATTGTACACTTGCGTGAGGAAGATGATAAAGGTGATAGAATCCAGACTTTGATACAGAAAATCGAGCAACTCATAGGAGAAAAGTTTGAAGAGAACAAAGTTCATGGTCACGGACCCAACGGAGAAATTCCCGAAGGTAATTATGGGAATATATTAATACTACTAACACACCACCTATCTCTTTTGATATTTCTTTCAACTCTGATAATAACGCTAACAGAATTAATGATGTACCCGAGGAGGTTGACGCAATAATGAAAGATGGTAGTGATGTCGCTATTTGTTCGCCTGGCGAGGAAAGTGACAATACTGATAACGAAGAAGAATTTAAAGTTCAGGGATAGCGCAGATGGAGAAACAATTCATATTTAACTGATAAGAATGCTGCTAAGAAAAAATCAAATCCTGTGACTAATGCACTCCCTAGTGTTATGAAAAACAGTTTGGAACCCTCTAAACCAGTTCATAAAAATGAATCTAATGTGCTACCTGTGTTGATTAGGAATTTTTCTGAATTTCAAGTTTTAATGAAACGTCTAAACGAAGCTAATAACCTAAAATTAAGTGCTTAGCCGGTTGGCGAATTTATGCACGGTTTCACTAATTCTTCGAAGGATCGTTATGAATTTACGGACTATCTTGACAATCAAAAAACCCGGCACTGTGTTGTATCTTCAAGGGCCGAAAAACCCATTAAGATTGTAATAAAAGGACTTCCTCGTCACACTGAAACTGAAGAAATTAAAGAAGGTCGCATTAAGAAAGCCTTCCACGTTGCAAAAGTGAATCAACTTCGAAGATTCACAGATAAAAAGCCCCTAGATATCTTCCAAGTACATTTACTTAAATCGGAAAATCTCAAAGAAATTTATAGTCTTGATAACTTGATAACCTGAACTACATCATCATTACTATTGAAAAATACTAACGCAAAACAATAGGGCAGTGTTTCTACTGTCAAAAATTTAATCATCATAGTTCAGGATGCAAGATGACGGTTAAATTTGCTTTATGTGAAAGGGAGCATGATTCTAGCACGCGCCCAAGCAAGACAAACTAAGAATTCATGCTGAAATGTGCGAACTGTGGGGGTTTTGTCCGATATTTCCTAACATTAAAAATAAAGTAACAGAAAGGGAAACCTTCGCCTTAGTACTGAAGGATAAGGAAAACCAGTTGATTCTAATACAAAGACTCAGAACCAAAATGTTCAGCTCGTTGATACTAATAAAAATACAGATACTGACCTCCCTTCCTCTAAAAAAAAAATGAAATTCTCACTTCTCCAGGACCTTATATACAACAATATACAACAAAAAACTTGCCGATCTTCTCAGAATTCTAAAACAAATGCAAATTAACCTAGCTAAAGTTCCTGATGTCAAAAAGACTCTCGAAGAAATGGAAAAAAATTGAAGATCCTTCCAACACACTTTTCATCTTTACTGAAGAACTTAATAATAAGCCTCTCTTAGACCCTTTTTAACTTACTTGACCTGATATGATTTTGATACCGCTTCATCTTTAACTACTAATACATTATTTCCCTCTGAACTTTTTTCTCTACTTCTCTCTCAGAAAACGCCTTAATTCACTAATAATTGCCCAAATTGCGTACCTTCATTTTTGTCATGTCATTTTGAAGCAAATCATGAAATCTAGAATATATGTTCACCAACACAGGCCCTCCTGACCAATGCTTGCATCGATGTCGGCAGGATATCGTCTTACGGAACATTCCTGCTACGCTTGAAGAGTTGATCTGTGAGGCTTATGCTTCCATTTTCCGTTCATCCATTACAGAGGGTGTCTGAAAATTTAATTTGACGTATGCGCCATCTCTGTGCAGAGGAAGATGCACATTTTAAATCGATTGTGAATGTAACAATTGCTTGCAAAGGATAGATTATAGTTTTCTTTTTGATCTCCGTACTGCGATTCTGATGAAGTTCGGAAGTTTGGTGTTGGGACGAGTGGAGTGGTGGCTCGTGTTAACTCTATTAGCCTATCCTACCTCAAACCGACCATTTTGACAGAAGCTGGATTCATACAGTTTCAGGCCCCTGAGTGAATTTAAGGGAGAAGAATTGTTTCTTTCTTTGCCGACAATTGATGTCACAAACTTGGGTGTCGTCCTCCAGTAATTTCTGTAAAGAAAGGATATCATTCTGTTTTCTTGAACGAAAATGTACTTCAGTTTTTGAGGTACTGGAATTCTCACTCTAGCAGGAGCCAGAGAGTTAAATCACCATGGGATATGCTGTAATATAATGTTCTCCAATGCGTAGTGATGATTACTTTATAACTTAAATCAGGCCATTTTTAATTAATTTTGAATATCTAAATGATTAGAAAATAAGCAATTATTGAAAACTTTTTGAATTGGTGCAGATTTTTATTTTAATCCAGAAGTTTTAATTAAGAAATTCATCAACATTTAACAAGAAATTGTAAAATAATTTTTTGCTATGAACAATAAAAAATCGTTGAAATAAATACATATTTGGGAATAAAAATATTATTTATTGATTTTAATAAAAATACTTAAAAATGAAATCTACTCACCTTGTTTTACCTCGGGTGAAAATATGAACATTTTCCCCTTAATTCGTATGAACTCAAATAAAGCAAAAACTCAGTCGGGAAGGGAGACAAATGGAATTCCCTCTGATGGATTTCGTCCAATATCTGATACAGGATTCAAAATTTGCGGTAAAAACTAGAACCGAACTTCTTTCCTCTAACCGTCTCCTTTTCGAATGATCATTTTCATAAGTACACAGGCAAAATTATTATTAAAATTTTGGGATGGAAAAGGTGGAGAGAAGGCAAATCCTTGAGTTCTAAACCGTGAAGATTCCTCTAAAAATCTCTAGCTCGAAAACTGAAAAATGCATCACTTTCTGTTTGTATTCTGTGAATTGGCGAACGAATTTCTAAGTGTGCTGTGGGGCTTTTTAGTGCGAATTCACTTACTGATTCTCTTTAAGAAGCTGCATTGAATCCAACTCAGTGTTAGTTGGTGCCCGGACATTCTATTATGTTTTCGTCCATTCAAAGTAATTGACTTGCATCGCTTGGATCCCCCAATTATCAAGCCTGGGACACATATACCCTTCCTTTCTCCACCTCCGCCTCCCTTCAAACTTTTATTTTATTTTTAGTGTGTAAGATTATATGTGGCACTAGAACCGCTATGCTTGACATTCTTTAAAATGTGTTCATTGAAGTTGCCCATGTTTCTTTTCTTAAGTCATAGCTGCTTCGCGACCTATAAAAGGATCGTACAGAATGATTTAGGATTTTTAAAAATTTAGAAAGCATCTCCTATCAGTCTTTTCAAAATTTGCTAGCAAGACATGTTGAAAAAGTTTGATTCGCCAAAAAAATTTTAATTTAAATTAAGCTATAATGATTTTTAATCAAATTTTTATTTAGTTTGTTGATTATTTCGTCATTTTCCCTTATTATTTCATTTAAAATTTCTTTATTTTCAAACTTTTTCTCATGAAACGTTTTCCCATAGACAAAAGCATTTAGAACAAACTTTTCTCCATCGTTTGAGTTCTCTTCATATCCCAGTCCTAATCTTAGTAAAACGCCTCATATAGAAAAAAAAGGAAGATTTGCATTGCATTGGAAATGTGCATTCTCAAGCGGAAGGAAATAGATCAAAGGGAATTCAACAATTCTCTAAGTGGAATAAAAATTGTCTGAGAATAAGCGGATAAGGAAACTTCTGTCGAGTAGCATTAATTGCAAAGCTTTCATTCGGCTTGTCGTTTGAACGTAGGATGTTAAAATTATTGCCGAACTTCAGATAATATATGTAAAATCAAATATATTTGCGATTATATTTATGCACTTAAAACGGTGTTGGAGATGCAGTTCCGCAGTCCTTGTAGACGAGCTTCTCATGGCTGGGTGTCATCGTCGTCATCTGACAACGGTTCAAAATCGTGATGTCAGTCCCAAAATAGCCCTAATAACATGATCATATGAATCTCGCACACTTCCTCAACGTATTTACAATTAATTTAATTTTAATGCGAAATTATAATTATTATACAATTATATTTTTTACTTCTCTAAGCAATTAAGTGAGTCCATGTATTAAGTGAATACTAAAAATGTGACCAAGTAATAATGTATAGATAAACAACGTTCTTCATAGTAACCTACATTGTACTCAAATGACGAAATAAATATGTACATTTGGAAAAAAAATAAAACGAACCAACATCGATCATTTTTCTTGCGTCATTTATCATGTAGCCAAACAAAATGTACAATTCAAATTGAATTCAAGTCTTGTAACTGATTTTATATTTAAAATTTACATGAGGTTTAGTCTACGCAGTTAAATGCGTATACTTACCCTCGTACTATCTTCAAAATTTAAAATGGTAAAATACACTTTTGTTGCCAAATTTTAAAACTCCTTGTAGTATGTTTTCATCGGAAATCAAATTTCATCAGTCTAGGAGTATTTCCTTCGGATTTATGAGCTAACAAAGCTTTCAATCTCTAATTTTAAAATAAAATTTTTGACTTCTTGATATTTTGGACATATCTTGAGAAAAATATCATAATTGATAAGAAAACCAAACCTACCTGTTATACTAATGTAAAGTTGTCTACACATTACATTTCAATAAAAATAATTTTTAGCATATACTTTTTTTAGTAGCAACACAGCTAACTTTTGAGAGAAGTACCTTGAAAAGGGGATTATAAGTGATCAAAAGTTCAGCTCATTCCTTTGAATAGTTCTTTCCTATACTCCCTCTAAAAACGATGCAATTTAGAGGGCATTTACATATTTTAAAATGTTTATGGCTTTCTTGATTTAGTGTCATAATGCATACAAACCTTAATTTCTAACAATTACACTTGTATTTTCCCCTTCAGAGTAATTGTCTTGGGCAACGGAACTTCGCCGGATACGGTTCTGAGACTCTTCATATTAGTGCTGGGACGCGGATACTGGTACCGCCTTTAGCTGATCGATTACGGCCTTTTAAATGTTAGATACTGTCCCAAAATGACGTCCTTTGAAGTGCATTTTCACATGTGGGAAGAGAAAAAAGTCACATGGGCTCATGTCGGGTGAATAAGGGGGATGTGAAGGCACATTGTCGTGATGCAGGAACACGGAAGCATGACCCTCTTTCACAGTCGTTCAAGTACCGATTGGTGGAATTATTGGTTGAACGTTCGACCTCGAGGCCTAAACATTTCGTCGACGATTTGCTAGGTAGAAAAAAAGAAATAAGCATGCTTCTGATCGTCGACATGCTCATCTTTGATTTTTTGGCCTGTGTGAGTTTGGAGTGCGACATTACTGGCTCTAGCGTTTCGTTCCGCGGTCGTACTGAAACTACAAGTCTCGTCACAAGAGGATCCTTTTCAATCCACTCCCAAAAGTCGAGGCACTCAGTAATCTTCAACTGTGATCGAACAGGACAGTAACGAACATTTAAAATTGTTACCGACCAGCTGAAGGCGATTCTAATTTCCGCGTTCCATCCCTGCTATGACGAGAGGCAGAACCATCTCCGGCGCTGTCTAAATGCCCAAAATAATTACTTTAAAAGGGACAATGCCCAAGTGTAACTGTCATTGCCTAGTAAAATGATAAAAAAATTATCATTACTTTATTAACACACCTTGTATATTTAAAAAATCACAGCTAAATATTTAGTTTTTTCTTTAATAATTATTTTTAATTGTCAGTTTAAAAATAATTTTATTAAACTACCAAACTTGTGAAATGTGAAAAGATGAAAAAAGATACTATTTATTTAAACATTCGAAATACCGTAATGTTTCATGTTTTTGTATTTCTGTGCATATTGTTTTGGAAGAGAAATCCTGTTATACAGTTTAAAAGCCATGATTTAGTATAAACTAAACAACACATTTCTCTATTTAAACTTAAAATTTAGTCATATTCATAATTTAAGAATTAAAAATTATCGAAACTATGAAAACACATTTATGTTACATTAGAATGAAAATTATTTTATTTAAAAATATTACAATCTTAGAAATTATTTCTGTCCGGATGATTAAAATTTTCTTGCTTACTATAAAATAATATTATCTTTTTCAGATATGGGTATTGCTTGAAGAAAGTACAGGATGCCAATGTCATTATCTCTTTTCCAGTTGAACTTAACAAAGACATTCTAAAGTCCTTCTTTCCCTGTCTACAATCAAAAAATACCGCGCTGTGTTGCATCATTCATGGACCTAAAAACCCATTAAAATTGTAATAAAACGACTTCCTCGCGACAATGAAACTGAAGAAATTAAAGAGGGTCTCATTAAGCAAGGATTTATTGTTGCATAAGTGAATCAACTTCGAAGATTCGGAGATAAAAAGCCCTTAGATATCTTCCAAATACATTTACTTAAATTGGAAAATCTCAAATAAATATATAGCCTTGATAACCTGGACTACTACATCATTAAAAATGAAAAATAGGAACGCAAAACAATAGGCCAGTGTTCCTACTGTCAAAAATGTAATCATCATAGTTCCTTATCCAAGATGACGGTTATATGCGTTTTATGTGAAGGGGAGCACGATTCTAGGACGCGACCAAGCAAGAAAAACCAAGAATTCAAGCTGAAATGTGCGAACTGTTTGGGTCCTAACACTGATTCATACCGGGGTTGTCCGAAATTTCTAAAAATTAAATATAAAGTAACAGAAGGAAAAACCTTCGCCTCAGTATTGAAGGAAAAGAAAAACCAGTTGATTCTAATACAAAGACTCCGAACCAAATTGTTCAGCTCGCTGATACTCCTAAAAATACAAATATTGACCTCTCTTCCTCTCAGGAAACAGGGAAGTTCTCCCTTCGTCAAGACCTTATAGCTAACAGAGAAAATCTCTCCGATCTTCTCAGAATTCTGAAAAAAATGCGAATTATCTTAGCTAAAGTTCCTGATGTCAAAAAGACTCTCGAAGAAATGGAAAAAACTAAGGATCCCTCCAACAAACTCTTCATTCTTGCTGAAGAACTTAATGACAACATTTAAGCCTCTCTTCGACACATACCCTCTTACTTGACCTGATATGATTGCGATCTCGGTCAATCTTTAACTATTAATACATTATTTCCCTCTTAACTTTTTTTCTCTGCTTCACTCTTCGAAAACTCCTTAATTTACTAATAATTGCCCAAATTACGTAGCTTCAACTTTGTTATGTCATTGTGCAGAAAATCATGGGATGGTGGTGATATGTTTACCAACACAGGTCCTCCTGACAAATGCTCGTATCCATGGTGGCAGGATATCGTTTTCTAGAACAACTCCTGCTACGCTTGAAGAGTTGATATGTGAGGTTTATGCGTCCCTTTCTGTTTACCCA
>BGPR01005312.1:43425-95676 GCA_013235015.1 Araneus ventricosus
TAATTGAAATATTATATTATATCATTTAACATAAAATGTATTATTTGGCAGTTGAAAGCTGCAGGGGCAAACTATTAAGTTTACACTTGCATCTTAGACTTATGAAAAACGATTGTCCCTTCTGCTTCATTGTAATTAGATAAAAAAATATCAAATGTTTTGAGTGCAAATCATAATGCACTTACGAATCATAATGTCATTATCATAATAAGTGCATTACGAATCATATAAGTGCATTACGAATCATAATACACATTAATCATAATGTGTTTACGAAAAGTTGCAGTTGTGATTTTTATTTAAGTATAGGTAATTATGTTTTGTATAAATTATAATATTATATCTTGCAATTGGCTTAGTTTTCTTGGAACAATACCAGGTGTGTAAATAAAGTAATGAGACGGATATGCTATGATTTTATTAAACAATAACAGTTACACTTGGAATTGTCCCCTTCAAAGTAATTAATTGTCTTGGGCATCCGCACTGCGACGAAGACGGTTCTGAGACTCTTCACCGGAGTGCTGGAACGCGGCTACTTGAACCGCCTTCACTAGTCCGTTACGGCCTTTTCAATGTTCGATACTGTCCAAAAATGACGTCCTTTGAAGTGCATTTTCACAGGTGGGATGAGGAAAAGTCACATTTATGCATGTCGTGTGAATAAGGGTGCTTTGAAGCCAAAGTAATGATTTTACTTGCCATAAATTAATTAATGGGAATAGCTGCTTGACAAGACACATTGTCTTGATGCAGGAACACGGAAGCGTGAGACTTTCACAGTCATTCAGGTACCGCTCGGTGGAATTGTTGGTTAACGTGTGACCCCGTCGCCCAAACATTTCGTGGACGTTTAACTGGATATAAAAAAACAAATCAGCATAGTTTTGATCGTCAACTTGCTCATCTTTGCTTTTTGTCTGAGTGAGTTTGGAGTGCGACATTCCGGGGTCGTACTGAAACACCCATGTCTAGTCACAAGAGGATCCTTTTCAATCCACTCCAAAATGTCCAGAAATTGAATAATAGTGAACTGTGATCGAACTGGACAGTATCTGAAAAATTATAATAAACCAACTGAATCCGATTCTAGTATTCGCGTTCCAGTCCTGCTGTGACAAGTGGAAGAACCATCTCCAGCGCTATCTAAATGCCGAGGATAATTACTTTAAAGGGGACAATGTCCAAGTGTCCCTGTCTGTGCCTGGTAAAGTGATAAAAATAATTCTCATTACTTTATTTACACACCTTGTGTATTTAAAATATTGACAGCTAAATATTTAATTTTTCCTTTAAAAATGCTTTTAATTGTTAGCAAATAAATAATTTTATTAAGCTACCAATCTTGAAATATAAAAAGAGGAAAAATATTACTATTTATTTAAACATTCTTAATACCGTACTGTTTTATGTTTTTGTATTTCTATGCATATTATTTTGGAAGAGAAATCCTGTAATACAGTTTAAAAGCCGTGATTTACTATAAACTAAACAGCACATTTCTCTATCTAAACTGAAAATTTTGTCATAGATATAATTTAAGAAATAAAATTTACCGAAACTATGAAAAAATATTTATGTTACATTTGAAAAAATAATATTTTATTTTAAAATATTGCAATAAATGAAACTATTACTGATAATTCAATTTTTGATGCTTACTACAAAACAGTATTATCTTGTTTGTATCAGTTTGAACAAAGTACATGTTGTCAATGTCAGCAACTGTTTTCCAGTGGAACTTAACAAAGACATTATAAAGTGCCGTCTTCCCAATAACTTTGCTGCTATCTAATAAAACCAATCAAGCTCAAAGTTTTACAAGCTCGAGTGCGGAATATTGTTTTAAATCTCCTCGTGAATCTATTCTAAACATGGTTTCCTGGAAAATCTACAGTGTATTATCCTCAATAACGCATTCTTCGACTTTTCTGTGCTTTAGACGAAGACCTTGTCTTAGCATGCCAGCTCTTTTTAGTTTGAAATATCCAAATTTTGTAATGTCAATTCCAGTTTCAACATAGCACTTCCAAACCTCATCTTGTGCAACTAAATAAAATGCCAGTGTTAACAGATCTTGCAGAAAAATAATGAGGAGTCCTGTCTAGGCAATGCTTCAGAAACCTCAACTCGTGGACACAAGTCCTAGAAATTAGGAAAAAGCAGAGCATTATGATAAAACAGTGCAGAACTCTCAGGGCTCTTTCAAACAACATTTTGTCTAAACAGAATCTAAAAAAATCGGAGAATTCAATAAGGACACAAAAAATGGAAACCTATCTCCCTTTCGAAACCTGTGTTTTAACTCAATAAATCCATATGGCAAACCATACAAAACATTGGTCAAAAACTATCAGAACTGTTCAAACTCCGGAGACATTCAAATAAAGGAGAAGTCAACATATTCTTTTAAGATATTCTTAAGCATCTATATCCTCAAGTACATAATAATACATCTTTAGACATCCCAACCACACAGGCTATCGAAGAAATACCATTTTCAAAAATTTAAATTAGACATGCCCTCAAAAGAGCAGCACTTCAGGAAGTTCCAGTCTTTGACTCAATAGACAATATAATTTTGAAGCAAACAAATAAGAACTTCTCGAACCTACTACACACTCTCTTCAATAGTTCCCTTCAACTACAATGATTCCAAACTTCATTAAGAAATGAATCGTAGTGTTGTTCCACATAATGGGAAAAGAAAAATCCAGCATCAATTTTTATCATCCAATTTCACTTCTCCAACCATCGTCAAAACCTTTGCAAATAATCTCCTATAGAAACTGTATCATCACCCCAGAATCAACAACTTATTAAAACAAGTTAACTCGGGTTTTGAAAAGGAAAGTGCAGATACCATGCAATACAGCGCTTTACAAAAAAATCATAGTTTGAAGTTGCAAAAAAAAGAACATCAATGCTATATCTTTAGATGTGCAAGGTGATTTCGACAACCTGCAATATTCTCCTATCAACAATAAAGATTATTTCAATTCCAATACCACAGAAACTCTTAAAGATATCCTTACGAATAGTTCCTCAAAAAGCAGAAGGTCTAGTCTCCTGGCCCCAGCAATGTATCTCTAAACCTTACCTAACCTCACTTATTTTAATCTTGAACTCAAAATTTTCATTCTTCATCACTTTTTGATGTGAGGTTCTACCTACAGCCCTTTCTTCAACTTTCATTTCGAAAATCTCGGGCACAGTTCTCAAAGGTATTTGAAGCATTTTCCTTCTCTTAGTAATGCCTTAACAAACAGTTCTATATTGTCTAATTTAATATGAAGCAGTAATTTCTAATATTTCTGTAAGGAACGTACCAGTATACCTGGTCCATGAGGGAGAGGATTTCTCGCAGATGGATTATTAGGATAAAACATCTATTTGTTCCTTAGATTTAAACCTTTCACATTGCATGTACAAAGCTAACAAGCATCAGTATGCTTTTTAGACTATCGACGAAGCACTGGTATACCAAACCGAAAAGATTGTTTTTTTACCTTGAAACCATCGCCTTAGTTCTTTTACACAGACGGAACAATTTTATACTACTCAAAGCTCAGAATTATATACAAGCCTGATGAACTGAACTAAGAAAGGCGTTGATGGGGGAGTAGAAAAATAGCTGAAAGGAGAATGATGGAGGGGAAGAAGATGTTAGATGACCAACAAGCAAGTGATCCGGTTTCAATTTATTTGCTCTGGCTTTACTGTTGTGTTTTACGAACAGTTTACTGGTTCAGAAAAAATATTAAATAATAGTTTATTCTTTTTGGGGAGAATTTATATAGAGCAAATTAATATTGACAATCTCTATATACATTAAATAAATTTATAAAAATAATTTTAAGTTGCTCTTAAATGTTCAAAATCCGTAGATATTAGACCTGTTGTTTGTGATAAAACTGTAAATGATGGAATTTTTTAGTTATATTTACAATAATTAGCATCCCCAAAACTATAGAAAATACCAATTATTTTTAACACATTTGTTTCTTAGCAGAACTGTCTAATAGCAATTATGTAATAAGGTCACCAAAGTAGTTAAAAATACATTCAACAAGAGTACATTTTAAAACTAAAATTTTGAACAAATGGAACCTTTGAATTAATTTCGAAATAAGCGATTTAAATTACAGTTAACTGCCCGTTATTGTCATCTCTAAGTGAAATAATAGAAAAGATTTTTTTAATGACAAAAATTCTTTAGTTTCGAGACTTTTATATAATTTTCTGAGTTACTGTCTGCCAGGTAAAAACTTAAATAATCATAAATTAAAAAATTTTATGTTATTATTCATATAACGAAATTGTGTATAAGACAGCAGTTAAGTTTAAACATAAGTATAATAATTTTTACTTCCTTCAATGGGATTTTGCAATCCCAGAAAATCCAGAGTTTCTTACTTAAGTTTTTAATCTATTCTCAAGTACAAAAAATTGGGATTCGCAAAGTATTGCTGTATAAATATCGCATTAGCAGTAAAATGAAAGAATTTAGCGCATTGTCGAATTAAATTTTTACGGAAAATAAATCTTCAACGTGACAATAAAATATTATTGATTGCACCACTTTTTTATTTAAATGTTTTGTTCTTATTCTTTTTTTTTATTTTGCAAATTCTGATCGTTCCTTAATCAGCATGTTCGCTGACGATATGGCCCAACTTGCAGAAGGAAGAACGCCTAGTCAAGCACTCCCCCCCCCTCCAAAATTACCTCACTAGATTGGAAGCCGGGCTCATTAGTTGGAAAATAAAGTTAAATGTAGATAAGACGGAGGCGATTCTATTTTTTAAGCAAAAGAATGATTGGCCAAAAATTAATATTTATGAAACTCCAGTTGACTGGAAAAACGAGGTTAAATACCTCGGAGTTATCTTTGACAAAATCCTCACTTTCAAATCTCACACTAATCATGCCAGAGAAAAATTTAATAAAGCCCTTCTCGCCCAATATTCGATAGTATGCAGAAACTCCAGTCTCTCCATCGACAACAAGGTGCTGATTTACCTAGCTTATCTTCGCCCAATTCTAGCTTATGCAAGCCCTATATGGGACTGTACCTCAAAATCAAACTTAACCTAAATCCAGGCCCTGGAAAATAAGACCCTGCGAATGATTGGTAATGCTAGATGGTACCATAGAAATGAATAAATTAGAACTGCACTAAAAATCCCCTCTCTCACCAAATTTATTCGAAAACTGTCTGATAAATTCTATGCTGACCTCCTGAAAGTACGTAATGCTTCCATTGCTAAAATCCCAATTTATGATCCAACCGACCCCTGCAATAGAAAGCGGCCGAGATACTCTCTCACTCTCTAAACTCCTTCCATGGCCAAATTTTCTGGTAGTTTTTAATCTCGACCATTAACTTTAATTTAATATAAAGAAAAATAATAAATTTAATAAAAAAATCTTGTTTATGGTACTCCAATTCACTGCTTTATTGCTTCTCTGTCACTTTCACCTTACCTCAGCAGCTAACTGGATAAGACCTGCAACCACTTCAACCCTGACACCTCCTCAGATGACCATCTTTCCCAAGGAAACTGTATCATCCCATTGTTACCTCAACAAGTGAAAGTCATCCCCGTCATGTCTGACATGCATCAAGACACGCAAGTTGTGGGGCTTGAAGTCCCAATGAATTGCGTTTCCCTTCAACAATTTTTTTTTGTGATCGTTCCTGTCATTGTAAAACTAAAATAGAAAGAAACTTCAGCAAAGGTCCAGGAATCTTTTTATCTCAATTTCGAATCTGTACCCCCCGGAGGTAAAGGACACCAAGCCCATTTCTTCAGAAATTAAAATGTTAATGCATGTTAAATCGATTATGATGTGACTGGAAGGATTGCACGCAAAGTTTAATCTATAGCCTTCTTCTCTGACTCAGGATTGCGATTCTAGTATGGAGCTGAAGTTTGGAGTGGGGGATGCCGGTAACAGGTTTAGTCTTCGTCATTTCACCTCGGTTTAAAATTACGTGGTCTGTCCCAAAATAGCCTAATAAAAGTTTCGTATGAACACAGCACACCTCCTCCTCATCCTTACAATAAATTTCAAATTTATTTGAAATTAGTTCATTAGTGAAAGAAATTGCTTATTATTAACAGCGACGATTCCTCGTAAAAAGAGATTTGATAAGATTAAAAGTGGATCAGGATGTATGTTAAATAAAAATTAAATTAAATCTGAATTTTAAATAAAAGTCAGATTCCGAAAACTGGAATAATTTACCCTTTGCCCTAGGATGGCTCCCCTACTTCAAAATTCTAGATGATGCATCATTTTGAAATTTCTTGACTTTGAAAGGTTAAAAAATACCTATAATCTGTAGAACCTCGATTAACCGAAGTGGTCGGGACCGGACCTCCGTCGGCAAATCATCGAAAATTCCGGATGAAAGAGAGCACTTAAAAGTGGCCGTCAGGAGACCCCAAAAATTTTAACACAGGATTTTAAACATGTACAGTACACATATAGAAAATATCTAAATATATGTTTTTAATTATATTACTCTAATTATAAACAATAAATTTGTTCAATTCAATAGATGTCACACAAGACAGAAAATGCAATGTAAATGTTTATATGACATACGGCACATACTTCATTTTGGCTTAAACGGAAGTTTGTTCTTCTGCAAGCAATGCTGCCGTCGTTCAGCCTCTCTGTCCCGAAGTTGTTTCAATAGCATAAGTTCTGTAGAATAAAGTTCAATCCTTTGCTCCAACCACATCAGTCCTTTAGCAAAACATTAAAACGCATCGGAGTTGCTTATTTTAGAAGTTTCGATCACCTCATCTTCATTACTTTAGCTGTTATCGTTTATTGGGTTTTCGTACTTCGGCGATGACTTCATCATCGCTCATCTGTTGAAATCCTGCATCATTAGCATCACAATCTAACCACGAACTAACGTCATCCTCTTCGCAATTTCCACAGCATGGAATGTGTTTAAAAGTCCATTTAATTCAGTCACGGCGAGAGAGCAACTGTCATTTGATTATTCTACATTTTCGAGAAAGGGCACCAGATTTCGCCAGGACTGTTTTACAATATGCTCTGGCAGAGACTCCCAAGCTTCGTTAATCATGTAGACACAGTCTTTCGACGTTAATGCTTTCCAAAATTGAACAGTGGAACATGCGGCCTCCTCCTGATCGTCATCCCCTTCAAAACGCAATTTGCTTAGGATCTGCTTTCGATAACGCCGTTTCATAAATTCTATCAAGCCCTGGAACATCGACTGCAAAATGACGGTTGTGTTCGGGAGCATGAATATGCAAGTGATGTTTTCGGCTGTGAGCGTTTCAACATCTGGGTGCACAGGAGCATTATCCATCTATAAAATCGCTTTTTTGAGTTTTAGTTTCTTTAGGATTTTCTTCTCTTCTGGAACGAATCAATCATGAAACCATTCCGAAAGTGAACTCGAATTCTTCCAGTCACATTTCTGATGCATGTAGTGAAAAGGAAGGGCAGTTTTATTGATGTTTTTAAAAAAGTGTGGCTTTTACTCTTTTCCACACGTCAGCGTTACACGATGTGAGCCAGAAGTATTGGGACATCTAAGAATCTTCAAAGAATCCTTCATCTTTTCCCGGCCTGGATCAAAAGCTTCATTTTCTGCAGCCAATGTGGAAGTGCTCTCCAATATAGCCCAGTTTCATAGCAGTTATATATTTCTTCTGCAGTTAAATTTGTTTTCACAATGAAGTCCTGAAATTAGGAAATAAAGCTGTTTCCTGCTTCAATATCAGACGACAGTTTTTCTCCTCCTACGATGCTCAGCTGGCGAATTACGTGGCCATTCTTGAACTTTTCTATCTAACCGCTACAAGCTTGGAATTCCTTGCGTCCTCCGAGTTTAGAATTTAATTTCTGAGCTTTTTGTTGGATCATTATCACGGATATTGGCACTCCTTCACTCCTTTTTCTAAATAAACCATTTGTAAAGAATGTTGTCCAGTTCTTCATCATTCGCGCATTTCATAGTTTTCCGCAATTTACCTGATTTGCCACTGGACTCTGCATAAAATTTCTTAATTTTTTCAGAATCACTGACTTTTATACTTCAACAACAAATTCTTTTCATAATTTGATGAAAGTCTCACCTGCTTCAATTCTTCTCGCAATTTTGAACTTCTGTTCCACTGTTAATAAAACGCTTTTACGTTTAGTGGGCTCTATGGCATAAATTAATGTTCTACATTTCGATAAAGCCAACACTTCTGAGTCGGACAGAAAATCGCCAATAGAAAGGCAGAAGGCATGTGGTCTTTGTAGACGAATGGTATCCGGCAAAGGGGGACAATAGAATGGAATTTCCGACAGGAGGGGGGATGGGTGAGAAAGAGATAAGATATCGGCATGTCAGGACTGCCTGCAGTAGAAATACCTGCCGCCGAAGGTGGCATTGAAGTGATATTGTTTATTTACCACAAAAAACGTAAGAGAACCGACGTCGGTTAAAGCAGATTCCGTTACAAAGTGTTTCAGATAATTGAGGTTCTACTGTAGATGTAAGAAGACAGAAACTAATTTTTTGGGAAAAAACACATGAAAGAATTATTTTTTATTCTCGAAGCGATAAAATGAGGCGATGTATTAAGTGAATAATAAAAATGAAATTCAGTAATAATCACGCCAAACAACACTGTTCCTGATAATCTAGATTGTACGCAGCTGACAAGATAAATATGCATAATCGTAGAAAAAGGAAAACTAACAATGGAGCATTATCTTTGTGTCATTTATATTGCAATCACACAAAATATTCCATTTAAATGAAATATTTTATTTATCTAAATGGATTTTATATCTAAAAATTATATGCTGGGTAGTGTGCGCATTTCAATGCACAGACTAACCTTCTTATTGCCTTTAAAATTTTAAATGGCAACATCCACATTATTTTGCCAAATTAAAAATTGTGTCATAAGTTGCCATCAAAAATCAAATTTCATCTTTCTCGGACTAATCTTTTAGGATTTATTAGCAAATCAAAGATTTCAATCTCTAATTTTGAAATATTTTTTTTTACTTTTTCGTATCTTCAGAGAAATAACATAGTTGATATGAAACCCAAACCTACCTATTATGCCAATTTAAAAAGTAGTCTACACATAGCTTTAATTAAAAATAATTTTTAGCGTATGACATAATTTATCAAAATTAATGGCTAAATTTTTTGTGAATAGCAGCACAAACTAAATTTCGAGACCATACAACCACGAGGAAAAAAGAGACAATGCAAAAATTCAGCCCATTCTTTTGAATATTGCTATTGCACTAAATTTTCTATATTCCCTTTAAAACGATGCACTCAGGAGGAATCCACAACTGCCATCGGCTACAATTATTAACTGCTTCTCTAATTGCTACCATTTCAGCGATAAACACTGTTGTTTCGTTAGTGCAGTATATCTTTTAAATTTGACTCTATATTGCAGAGAAGATTGAAATTTTCTCTCCCTCTCGAAGATTACAAGAAGTCACAGAAAAATGCACAATCTACTTTCAGCAAAATACTTTATGGAATCGCAATTTTGTAACTTCCATGAATTGGCAAAAAACCCAAAATAATATACATAACTATTATTTTAGCTTGGTCAAGACAAAGACCATCAGCAAAAAAAATCCGCACTGGTTTTCTTATCTTATTTTCCGTCAGATATTCCACCACGGCCAATTCTGCCCAGTAGCAAGAGCAGTTTAAAATATGAACCATGCTAAGATTCTAATGTGTATTCAGTGGAATAGAAGGCAGCAAAACAGATCGGCAGCTGTTCCTCTTCACACAAGTATCCGCCGTTGATGATTTTAAAACCGTATGGAGCCCATTATTTCCACAGAATGAAAGGCATTCGTAGGTAGTGAAAGAAATTATATGTAATATCAAATGTTTTCTTACCATGCCCAACAGTAAAATATTACTGTAGGATATTGCCAGCTTGATATTTATGACTATGTTTGATTCTAAAATATCCATGTTCTCAGTTACCTGAATGTCTTTTGTAGTATTTGAATGAACTGTTTAATATTTCGTAGCAGCAGAACATCAGAATATTACAGTGGGCAAAATAAACAACATAAAACAAGAGCAGAGCTTGGAATAGCATTTAGAATCTCGGAGGTCTGGTTGTAAGATCTCAGTTTCAGAACAGGAGGGTTCCATGCTCGCAACACGATTCCGCAATGCCTTTCATATGTCACCTGTATGTGTTTCTGGAGCACGCCAAATCTGTCGTCGGGATTGCTCACTGATGTGTCGCAGAAATTTGGAGAAGGGGATGCCGACTAAAGATTCGTCTTGGTCTCCTGATTACAGCTAAAAATTATTAGGTATGTCTCAATGTTGATCTTGTTCTCGATCAAAACAAGACTAAATAATACCAAACTAAACCCGAAAACAATTTTTCACTTGATCATCATTTTGATGACATTATTTCTGTCCAACGATAGTAAACAATGAGACATGAATTGTCCCTGTTATGCTCTCAATTACTATATTTAATATTTTGGATCAGATAACAATAAATAATAACAGAATGCAAGATATATAGCTGAAAACAAGAACATAATTTTGGAAAAAAATGTCACTGATCCTCATTTTGATAACGTCGTTACCGACCAACGGGGGCTCTAAAACGTGGGGTCTCGTGTATTTAGAATTCAGTAAATGGTGTATTAATTAACCTCAAAGGGCATGTTTCCTGCCAGAAGTAAAATTTTTTTCTGCTAACAGACCGCACTAAAGGATGTTTTCAATATTTATAATCTCTCTTCGAGATTATTTTCAAATCTAAGTAAATTAAAATTAATAATTAATTTATAATTAAAATTAATTAATGCCCATCTAGAATCTATCTTAAAAATAAATACGGAAAGGGTGTCTATAATATATCATTAAAATTTTTGTTTCATCAAAGGGCAAGATGAGAGAGAAAATTACATTAAATGTTTTATACTATATTTTTTAATTAGCTGGTTAAAGTTATCTTTAGAAATCATCTTTAATCGAAATCACGATTTTCGATATGAAACAGTAGCTGACAATCACAAGGAATCGAAACCAGTTGCGTTTAAAAATAATCCTTCGATAGAGTATTGTTATAATCACAATGCAATTTTGTTGAGTATAAAAGAAAACTTATACTCAATAATGATAACTTGTGGGATTTATTTGGATACATTTTAATTGAAGTTATTGATTTAAATCATTGTTGCAAATAAAAATATGTCTAGCTATATATTGAAGAATTATGTAGCTATTCTTGGTTTCCTTTATCATATCATTATCTTCTTCGACGATTACTTATACTTTGATAGTATTGCAGCTTCAGCCTCAACGGTTCTTGCACATAATAGTCGAACGCTGCTTGTTAATGAATGAAAATGAAATGGATTGGAATATACTCACTCGATTGAAGGGCTTGCACATCCTGATGAACTATCTACTTTGGAGCATTGACTTTATAACGAAGAATAATTGAATTGCCGAGAAATGGCAATTTTGCATGTTGATGCATTAATATTCCAGTTGCATTTAGAACATGCATATGCAAGTGCTATCCCAGGAAAATCTAAGTTCTGAGAGTATTTTTGGAAGAAAATGGATATTTAGTGATGAAATAGATTTTTCAAACGCAGGTAAAGAGCTCCTGACTGGTATCCCCTGAAATTTTTAAATCAGACAACCATCCTTTGATTCTCTGGAAGAAGTTTAAGTCTTCACAAAGTTGAAACAGTTTTTAAACATCATAGAAAGACTTAAGGCAACGAGGGAAAACGTCTGAACTCTGGCCTTAGTTTTTTGAACTTGTAACTTTATCATTACACTATTTTCAAACAGAGCATGATTGGAACCTTCATTTCAACTTTGTCAAAGCAATGCTTCCAATTTTGTAAAGTAATAGGACAGGTATATGCATGAAACGAACATGTCAGCTGAAGAGTTCCCCAAATTTACTTGCGACGGCTTCTTTACTATTCGTCGTACAAATAAGAAATTGTACGAACGTTTTCAGATAAAGCAAAATATATTTTGATAGAGTAAAAGCTAATGAAACTTTTGTAAAGCGTTAAGGAGTTATAATCGGAATAAGTTTGACTATTAGTGTTCTTAACAGGTGGATCTTTGGGCTGGCCATATGCTGGCCATTGGGATCAATATGCTTGTAAGACAAACGAAAAATTCTGCAACATACTCACAACCAGCAGTAATAATCATATTGAATTGAGAAGTGGAATTAGAGACATTCAATTTTTCTTCGCCGCAATATGCACCTGAACTCGGAACCGTTAAATTTCCCTGAAAGTCGAACGGGCATACGTAGAAAGATTTATTGGAAATCCCAAAAAAGACAGTTTCACGAATTAAGGGCGAAATCACGATAAACACTTTGTATACAAAGATCTTTCATTATAAAATATGAACTTAATGGAAATAATTAAAAAAACATATACAAAACTCACCAAGCATAAAATGACGTGGAAACATTAGAGATAATTGAGATGGGATCAAACAATAGTAAATAATGAATACGTTAATATGGCATACTGGAGACATTTTGTACAGCGTGAGAGAAGAAAGTATTTAAAGTATGAATTGATTGGGTACATTTGTGTACTGTATTAGTGTAAGAGAAAAGGCACAAAATATGGAGAACGAGTTGGACTTGGGTTACTTTGAGAAATTATTCTGAGTCTGGTTCATTGTTTTCATCCTGGATCATTTATTTTTCATAACCTTATTCCGCCAGACTGTTTTGAGATCCTGTTTTTGTTTGGTAAGGTGAAAAAAAGCGGTGAATGGACAGCTGGTGGCATAATTGAGTGGATCGCCCACTTACCTACAGCCGCAGCAGTCTGATTATTTGGTGCGAAAGCGTTTGAAATATGAGGTAAATGGCCAGTGCGAAGATTATATCATGTATGTTCCAGGGAGCTGGGGTAAGGGAAACATTGCGAAGGATTTTGTTGATGTGTTCTCCGGTCGAACCATTTTCCCATTTCTCTTGCCAGCGCCGAAAACAATAATTTTTAATGATACTTTGCAATAGTCTTCTTGGAGCTAGATATTGGAGAGGCATACGACAGATAAGGCCTGTTTGGCTAAGGCTCAAGTGTGCTTTAATCCTCTCGAGTGCAATGGATGTGTAACTGAGTAGAATTGTTTGGCTTTGTTGAGCTATTGTGCTTATCATTGAAAATGAGTTACCGCCTTTAAACTTGTCTAATTTTCACTATATATCTTGAAAGTCGTTTGTTTTAATTGCTCAGTTTCTAGAGCCATTGGTGGGTGGTATTGTCGTTTTCGAAGAAGGAGTAGGAAAAGCCAGTTTGTTCTTCGCTTATGGTGCCATCTGTGAAAATGTCTGTCTTGTTTGATAGTTGGAATTCTTTTTTCAACCCTTTAAGACCGAGCTCGTACGATCGTGTGGGATAGACATTAGCTTATATTTTTGCTTCCTGTTTAGTTCTATGTAGTAAACACCAGAAGAAATTATTTTTCTTGTTCCCAGAATCTCTACAGATTTATTTTTCTCATTAGATTACAAATACCATGAATTTTTGAGTTGTAGTCGGAGTTTAATTAACTGGTTACAAAAATACGTCCGGTCTCAAAGGGTTGCAGAGATTCTGTTGTCCTATACAGGATGCGAAAACAAATAAATGATCCCATAATATAACAGGATTATTTGGAACAAAGGAAGATCGGATGGTCCAGTCACCCATCAAGATACTTTTGTTATGATCAACTCATACTGGAAGAAGACGGAAATAACATCAATAAAGTAAGGATTTATACCGATGGGCCAAAACACCTAACGATGTTGGTGCGGCCTTTTGTGTCTGGGAGGTGAAGAGCTCATTCACAGTTGGTGTCTTCACAGTCTTGTACGTAATCATACTTTTTCCCCATGTGTCAATTGTAGAGGTGTTTTATTAATCATATTAATTATAGAGAAATCCTTTTATTTTTCCTCTTAAGCGATAGTAAAAACATAAATTCTTTTTCATTAGCAACATTGTAGCTTATAACAATTTGTAACAAGTGGCATTTGTCAACAGTATCCAACTTAGTCCGTCATTTGCCTCGCTTTATGTATAGAGACAGCAACATGTATAACATTAATGTACATCTATGGAAACTGACAATAGTCTAATAGTTCTATTATAAATTGGTTTCTTTTTTCGTGTTTTCAGTGAATGGTCAAACTAATTATTACTTTTAGAATATGTCTAACTATTTAACAAACTAATACAAAGGATACCTAATGTAACAAAAACACATAAGAACGACCTCAATTCTTGTTCAGGAGGCTGCAACTGTAGCCAGTATGCCACCTTTCTGTGAACCATTAATTGAATATTTTTATAATAATTAGTATTTTTGTATTATATATTGTATTTATTTTGTTCTGATGCAATAAAGTTGTTCCGGGGCCTTGTGGGGCTCCGTGTGGTGTGGTTCGCAATTTCCACTCCATGTTCGCTATCTGGTTCGATAACTTTTGTGGTTAAAGGCACCCGGAGTTGGTTTGTTCTTTAGTAGTTTCAAACATGTTAGCATTGTCTTGTAACAAATGTGACATATATATAAACTTAGCATATCAAAAAATTCAAGGTTTGTAGTAACAATGGCCATTTTGTGTATGGACAGTCTCACTATTTGTAAATATTTTGTATGGTTTGTTTACTGAATAAAGTTGTTCGGGGGGCGGTGTCTGGTGTGGGGAGCCGTGGGCCCCGTGAGGGGAGTTGTTTGCTTAATCCGCCCTGCACCCAATCAAACTGGTGTAATAATCTAGGTTATAGGTACCGGGGGTGCAGGCGGCGTTATGTTATGTTCAGAAGGAAGCCATATGAATGGATTTTTTAGAGGAAGCATTTGGCCTCAAAGTCCTCTGGCTGTGATGTTGAATTTGGAAAAAGACCTGGCATTATTAAACCGAGTCTTTCTTATATAAGCTGTTTCTGTTTGTGCTTTGATTTACAACGGGAGAATACCTTCGATAACTTAAGAGTGTTGCAGAAGAGGTTGTACGGAATATGCCAGTAATGAAAATGAGAAATTATTTTGAATTTAATTCAGGATTATTGATAGTACATTGCATTAACTAACTTTCTAATTAGAATATTGAAGGATTGTTTTCAGTTGATATTTGAAGGTGGTGCTTATCTGTACTGCGCTTGAAGATTGAGAGGGATTCCTGGATGGTTGATTTAAGTTTTGTTCCCGTTGATTGAGCTGCGACGATAACAAAGTTGTCTGAAAAGGCTTGGAGGAGAATGTTAAGTCGCCATGCTTCTCAGTGGATTTCGTTAGCAACAAGGGTTAAAAAGATTGGTTCGGTACAGGAACCTTGGACACAGCCTTTTTGATAGGGCCAGGAGATTGGATATTGTGCTGTTTGTAGAACGACCTCTCTGTTCGTGAGGATATATTTAATAGTTTCTGTGGCATGGTTATTGTAGTTACGTTTATTGCTGATGGAGTAATATTGAAGGTTGTCGAAATTGTAAATTTTAAGAGATAAACTTGATGTGTTCTTCTTGCTACTTGAAGTTATGACATTTGTCTGTTAAGCGCTGTATTGCCTTTTTTCTGTGCACTTTCTATCCCTGAAACCAAATTTATTTGTGTGTAATAATTTTTTGTTTCTGAGGTGATGATTTAGTCTCTGAAAGAGACCTTTTTCAAAGGTTATGACGATTTTGATATTCTAAATAAAGTATTACCTAATATGCTTATCAGAAACACATTCCTTATTTTATTTATACAAAAGAGTATTCAAAGTTTAATTTTCATCTGGAAAATCTTTACATTATGAATAAAAATTATTAAGAATGAGAAATATCTTCTTAAAATAGAATTTAAATTTGAAAAAAAAGTTGTTATGTACAGTTAAACTGATTTATTTATAATATATACATACTTATAGCAGCAAATAAATTGATGAAACATTGTAATATGACTAATAATATAATATATATAATATTGTAATAGTCAAGTAGTTAACATTAACTAAAATACAGAGTTTGTTAATGAGTTCTTTTATTTAATAGCGTTTCACATCATACCATTTTTGAATTAATAAGCTTTGTGCAGGATATAGCTAAATATACTTAATACACAACCTAAAATTACTTTAACTTTCAGCAAACATAACAACAATTTTCATACTGTAAAATTCCATAACACAAAGCAACTCCTCGAAATAAAAATAATATAAAGTTGCTAGAAAACTTTATCTTGATATCTGCAATATAGTTATGAATGTATTATTTCATACATAATTTATATCAAACAGCGGTATTTCTATTAACATAGAATCTCAAATATAATTTCAACATTACTGGCAAAAGAATTAAAGCTCGTGGAAATTATTATAACAGTTAACAATAAATATTTTCACAGTGATAGCAAAAGAAAGATTGATAGCTTTTACGGTTATTTTAATTCCCATGTCATATTATTAAGAAATAAATCTATAAAAAATGCAGGAATGCATACTGCGTTAACAGTATTATTCCATTAGGATGAGAAGTTTCAGGCAGCGGGAATTGCAAGAAAAAAAACTAAGCATCATTATTTTATTTATAAAAGTGAATATTACAAGCTTTTGATTAACTTAAATCGACTTTGATATAAGTTAGAAAACTAGTATTAAATTTACCTGTTCTTATGAAGATCGACATAGAACAAACACAAAAAATATAGCGGAGACCTTGGTGTTCCGTTTGAAACGGCGGGATATAAAGTGGCTAGTTCGCTTGGATTCCACTGGGCGCACTGAAATACACCCCGGAGTGATACCTCTGATTCTCCTTCTCTGTGATAGAAACTTTCTTGCGTGAGAAATCCTAAATTGAAAAGAGCGCAATTATTTTAGAATTAACGCCGTTGTGAGGCTGTTTAAAACCCTGGCATTTTGCTTAAGAAATACTTTATTAAGACATTTTTGGATCAAACATTCCTTATAATAATTTAAACTTTATTCATTTTCCAGAAATAGTTCTTACAGTAAAGGAAGTAGAAAAAGCAAAGCATTTTAATGTGAATATATGTGTTAATTAAATATTACCACTATTTTAACAAAGACATTTTCTATATATAAATAAATTTATAAAACACAATTAGAAATTGTCTTCAACGCACCTTGATTTCTTTAATTTAAAGCTTGGATTTTTATATACGAGCTGGTAATCGAAAATTAGATTTGATTTTGATATCATTTGAAGTGCAAGAAAGAAAATGCATTCCCTTTTTCTCTGATTTTCAGGTTTCTGCACCATGTGTTACTTCAATAAATGTAATTCTATGACATCAATTTCGAAAAGGAGAGGAGGATAAAATTTCACCAAAATTAAATGTTTCATATTTTAGAGAGCTGGCGAAACTATATTAAAGTTAGAGAAAAAAATTGCATGGGAACTCAATTGGCATCACAAAAGAGATGTTATTTTAACAAAATATTTGTCGTTGTGAAATTAAACTTTGTGGTATAATATATTTTCGGAATTTATCAATGAAAACGCCAAATTCATTTAATTACTATTTAATTAAAATTCTTGTTAAAATTTCTAAAACGGCCCCGAAGTACATTTTCCTCTCTTTATAGTATGTTTATACCAATGTTTGCAGCTCTAGATCTAGGTGTTTGCCTTGCATACTGCATATTTTCCATTGTTATTAATAGACATATTAATAACTTATTGTTGTTTTTAAATAATTATTTATGACATCATGACTTAATGCATTTCTTAATAACTAAATTAAATTATAATTATTTATGCTTCAATTTAATATTACTATTTACGTGGGGACTTTCGAACTTCGTGGAAATTCATGGAATTTTTTTCCCGCTTCCCGCAAACATTAAAAAAAATTGGAGTCTCATTGTTTTTCACCTAGATTTTTCATTTGATCTAGAAGAATTATCAGAATGTGAAAGCTAAAATACGCTGAGCTAAAAAAATCTATGATTGGATTATAATTAGTGTCCGATACATCATGGTAAGCGTCCAGATAAAAAGTCACCAAAGTTTCTCTCTTGCGTTCCATAAACCATAATTGACGAAAAGCTTGGAAACTCAACATACAGAAGATCCGAATTCCTGAAAGATGTCATAAAAATTATCGGTTGAGATTATGATTCTTGTTGTGTAATTGCATGAGTCAAAGTCATTCGAATGATAACAGAGACTAAAGTACAGAACAAGTTTCATTTTAATATCAAAACTTCTCTAAAAAATATATTAAATCAGCAAAATTTTTCAGGAACATATTTCTAAAATACCTCCAGATTTGGTTTGAAGTTCATAACATACTTTTGTTTGGTAATCACTGTGTCATATGCAAACTTTCGTCTTCTGGAATTATTTAGCTTTCTCAAGTATTCTTTCATAACAAGTTTTCTAATCTTGTGTTTCAATAGATTATTTAAGAAATGTCTTCACTCGTATTCCAAGCAATGTTTAAAATATTTCAATGATTAATATAGATTATTTATATGCTTTGTCTAGTTATATACCTTGGAAATTCGACAATTCAAAACTAACGAGTCGAAAATAAAAATTCGATTTATTAGAAGATTCGAATTAATGAAAATTATATCTAAAAATAAGTACAGCGCCTTCGGCTTGAAATAAAAAGCTCGAATATAAATTCATTTTTGCACAGAAGCCTTTCTTTCAGATGTAATTCTTTTGATTGAGAACAAATTATAAACTCACGTCACTTTTCTACCTGCTCGTAGATAGTGCTCCAATATCGTTTACAACCTTATTTCCATCAACAGCAGCGATGAGAATAGGCGCAGAGAGGGATGGTGATGGTGCTGTGGTTTAACAGAGTGCTCGAACTAAAGTTTCTTAACCTCGGGACCTTCCTATTCCAGGGGAGAAAGTAGCATTACAATTTCTGTTGCGTAGAAAAATTTGAGGTGCCTTATTAATTTAGTGTTGAATAATATGTGATTAAACAGAACAAAATTAAGAAAAAGAAAGAGATGTAAAGTATTTTATAATGGGATTTGAATTTACATATGGTAATACATCGCCATTCCCATTAGCTCAGGAGTCATATCATAGTGGTAGGGCAGTACGCCTTGGGAGGATCAGCTGTTGATCAGTCTTCTTGGTCCTCCGATGTTCTTGGGGTTTTCGGGATCGTGTTCTCACGTTGTCGTTTGTTTCATGTTTTCCGAAGAATTGCTTTCAGATCTTTCTGTGGTAGTTTTTGAATGAGGTTAGTAGTAGATCTTTCTGAAAATCCTTGTTTCTTACGAACCATGGCATGCTACTTATTTTCCGGACAGTTTTTGTTCTGTAGGAATTCTAATTATTTTATATGGGTCTTACCTTTACTGGTTCGTATAGGGGAAGAGTAACTAATAAGAGCATGAAGCATAGTTTTTAGAACTAGTAGTTTATTTTGAGAGAGGTGGGAGTCAGATCGATGGGGAATAATTTGGTTTTTTCACCATTGAAGTCTTTCTGAATTTTTTGGAGGTTATTTTTGAAGGTTAGGTCCGTATCCAAATTTATGCCAAGGTAAACTATTTCAATTTTCTAGGGAAGAATTTTTCCGAAAGTTTTGGCTGAAGATGACCATTTTCGAAAAGTGTACGAAAACTTTAAATTGGACTCTGACATACTGAAATATCTAGAGCATAGTTGGAACTGAAAATGCTTCACATCCTTCTTGATTAACAGCAAGTATTCATAAAATTTCCATGCTGTCTTTGCATGTGGGACAGTTTAGCTCGAGATAAGCGCTGCATCCTGCGAAAGTGGCCTGTTCGTGAAAATCTGAAAGTAGGAATGCCTAATATTTTGCCGAGCCGTAACAATTGTCAGCAGAGAGATAATCGTTATTCATCCACTTAATTTCAAGTTTGGCCTGATGACACAGTTTGTTAAGGCCTTCAAAGTTGATGGTGAATGTTTTTGGCATGTGGTTTCTTTTTTCATGTTTTGTCTTTGTTAAAGATGAAAGCAGGTTCGCTTAATGGACCTCACTTCCGTGCACTTGTCTAAATTTGTGAATTTGTCAGGATGAAAAATGACAAGGAGAAGCCAGCGTGCCTGTCTTTTAAGGCAGTTACACAAAATTTTCTTGGAAATAGAAAGGCAAATAACTATTAAATTTTGCTTATTAGAATGCTATTGGATTTTTTGAGCTCCTGTGGAACATAATTATTAGCTGCATTTCCTGTTTAGTCATCTCTATCAATTTTCCAATCTTGCGGAGGTAAGTGATGAACAGGGAGAGAGGCTTTCATAAACATTTAAAGACGATGGAAGAACATTTCCAAGGCCTTTGCGATAAACATATGGCCTCGAACTACTGCTGGCGCATCAAACGAGATTGTCCATCAAAAGGTCTACAAATATAGAAGTTTTAAATGAAAATTCTTGTCTTTATGCTGCTAATTACTGTACAATAGAATTTTTTTTCTTTAATCCTGTATGCTATTTATAATTTATTATTAACTAGCCGCCTTGGGCGACCAGCCTGTTCGCAGGGAATATTATTTCAATTGAATTTTGCATCATTTTATATTCATCGCTCTCTTAACAACGTAATTTAAAACTTCAGATTGCGGTAGATATTTAATCCATATTCTATTAGTGACCTTGGACATCCTTCTGTTCATTGTCTACATAATTGTTTCTAATAGAGTCAAATAACTGAACATGTCATGAAACCTCTAATTCCATGTTGTCGGCACTATCTTCACTTTCTTACTCCACTTGTAAAATATGCATTTCATTTCAACATCAAAATGACGCAGCACATTTTATTGCCAACGGCATGTTAGATGGATTTAAACATGCTGAGAAAAGAATGAAAACATAGCAAAAATAATCTTTCAGCTTACTGGATATATTTCTTAATTTAAGTAGAGCAATATCTCGGAGAGCTGAAATAAATTATGAAAGCAAAATATATTAGGATCTTATATCAGATTACAACAATGAAAGAGAAATATGCAATTAAATATTTGTTTAAACAATGAAAATGGTTTGAGTTGCGTTGCAAAAATAAAAAGTATTGTTGTAAATTATGCCAAAATATATATTTGAAAAGTTATTAAAATTAGAGAAAAAATTTTACGGCAACATAATCGATTTCTTTCTTAATTGAACTTTGACTTTCAGATGGTGTAAAAATGATTTTTGTCCTGTAATAATTTCGAAAATTATAAGAGAAAACGCCAAAATTTCGTCTAATTTCTAACTAATTAAAATTTCAAAAAAGGGGTTCCGAGGTGCATCCCACCCTCCAAAATATGTTTGTGCGAAATTTCGTAGCTCAAAGTACCTGCGGTCTGCCCTGTAGAGAACCAACACACTCACAGACACTCTCCTTTATTATTAGTGGAGATTAAATTGTATGTTATTTATACTCTTATATATTAAAAAAACACTAAAAATTGTACCCTCTAAAATAAATCTACAGCTTACAGAGAAAAACTAACTTCACACTCGAAATCAGCTGATTTGAAATAGGTAAGAACATGTGCTTGTATAATTGCATCAAATTCTTCCCCCATTTCTATTATTGCATAATTATACTTTTAATAGTATTATAATTATATTAATGATAATTTAAATTTATTAATTTTAATTATTTCCTTTAAAATTAATAATTACATTTTCAATTAAAAATTAATAAAATTCATTCAAATTATCATATGATTTCTTATTACATTTAATTATTTGCATTAGTTCAAAATAAGGATTAATATCTGATATCTGTATGTAATATAAATAATGGGAGAATTATTACTTTAAAAGTAAAAAATTAGAATTCGTAATTAGATAATCAATCAAATACATAACAATCAATATATGATTTTTGATTACATTTAATTATTTTTGATGCTGGCTTCCAGGGAATTTGATATAATTTGCTGAAGACAATACATTACTTGAAGGATTCGGTGATGAAATTTCTCCTGAAATTGCTATTCAAACAGAAATCTTACTTAGCTTCAGTACCTTAAAAAATATCTTATTCAATATTATCAAGCAAATGAAAAAAGTAGAGTCAGTAGTTTGAATGCTTTTTTATATTAATAACCCCGTTCATGAAATGTAAGTTTTCTCTGAAAACGTACAGAATTAATTACCATTAAAATTTAATCAAATTGCAGAGGTTATATAAATGACACCCTGCCTTTCAAATATTGGTAGACATAAGCCGGCCGTAATGTTATTTCAAGAGACTCACCTAATCGGTGATAATAAAATTTATATTCCTGATTACACCTTTTACAAAACACCTAGCCGTACTGGTCGAAGAATGCGTGGAACTGGGTTCTTCATTAAATCAAGCATTCCCGACCAACACATTCTTTATCCTCTCCTCCGTTCGCTGTCTCAAATCAACTTCATCTCCATCTACTACCCTCCGAACAATTCCACTTACTTTGCCACAGACATGTTATATTTTTTTCGTTATAACTATGCAATCATGTTCGCTGGGAACTTCAAAGCCAAGAGTTGAGAAAGGAATTATATCATCACGGACCAAATAGCAAAAAAGGGTCAAATCGTTTGTCAATACTCGAAACTTTAAAGAAAACCACATGACACGTTAACCCTCTATAGTCACAACACCAAATCTAATATTGAACTTGCAATAGCAGTGGCATTCTTTATCCTCACACTGTAGAATCACTCCCAGAATTCTTCAGGGACCCCCTCCCAGTAAATATTACTTTTGAAGCGAACAAGTCAGCAAACAAAATCGCCTACATCCCAAATCGGATAGAAATTAAAACAATCTATCCAGCTCTTAAATTCCGTACGAAGACCGGAGAAGAAATAGATAAAGGAGTAAAGAGATTCAACGACCAATTAATCCCAGGGCTTAAGGAATCACTTAGAGTTGTAAAGAAAAACTTAGGCAACCAGATAATAATAATGAAAATCATATTGAAGACAGAAATAGACTGCTCAGGATTTTAGAGGCCAGCAGGGACCCAACAGTTAGAAAGCACTTCAACGGGCCTCAAAATTACTTCAGCAAGGTTTTTGACATCGAGGAAAAACTGAGATGGTTCAACCTAACAAGAAAAGACTTCCCAGAAGATGGATGAATTTGGAAACTCGTTTAAAGAACCACCAACAAGAAATTCATAATCCCACCTATCATTGGCACACAAAAAATTGAATACTCTGACACGAAAAAGAAGAAGTAATTGCCGACATCCTGGAACTCCAATTTCAAAACAACCCACTCCAATCCCCAATGAGTACACAGACAGAAAACAAAACATAATCGAAATGCTTTCCTGCCTCCCATCTGAAATCGGCAATTGCATCAAAATTCTTAGAAAAAGAAAAGGCTCAGGTATCGACGGAATTAGCAACCAACATATTGAGAAACTTGCACTGACATATGTCCTCAGAGTCACTGAAATTAATAATGGAATCTTTAAACTAAAACGCTTTCCTTCGAAGATGAAAACCGCATTTGGAGTCCCATTCCACAAACAAAGGAAAAACCCTAACCAACCATAGTTTTAGCTTTATGTCTAGTCTCATCGAGATAGCTGAACAAATGGACTTAAGGAACGAACTTAAGGTTGGAATTATTGAAGGAACGATCTTTGCATAGCAATTTGGATGTTGAAAAACATTTCAATTGTTGGGCAGTTACTCCGAATGACTGAATTAATCAGACAAAAATTCAACACTGGTCTGTAAACATGTGTAGTATTCCTGGATATCACCAAAGGTTTTGCCAGAGTTCGGATTGTTGTACTTACCTACAAAATGATCAGATTAAAAATCTCTGAGGTACCAGATGGATTAATTGCTTAGTATCTCACTGAGAGGAAATTCCAAATAGGTGTTAAAATCTCATTCTCTCACCAAGTAATATCAAAGTAAGAATAGTTCAAGGGCCAAATTTATTCTGAAGTTGGGACAACTTGCTTCAACATCTACATAAACGATATTCCTGAAATCGAAGAAACAAACATTAGCACCTTCGTAGATAACTATTCTTTGTACCTATCAAAACCTAAATATAATTTCAGATAAACTCACTGATCCCGTCCAAACTTTTGAAAAATGACTAATCCAATTGAAAATCCAAATAACATCTATATGGCAAACAATCTAATTCACATGAAAAAGGAAATCTTCCAGACCAACCCAAACTTTTCAGAAAATTTATTCCCTTGAAAAATGAAACAGTATACCTAGATGTAACTCAGGATAGACACCTAACTTTCAAAAATCACGTCCAAAATATCAAAAGTATGTTCAAAGATGATAAAACCAGATAATTCCCCATCATTGGATCTGACTCTCAACTCTCAGAAGGCTACAAATTTCTAATGTACAAAACTATGCTACGTCCTCTTATTAGTTTCCCTTCACCTAATGGGCAACTGCAGGTAAAACCCATATGAAAGAATTAGTAGTAGTAAGAAACAAAACTGTCCTACTTCTCTACAACAGCAATGTCCATAGGAACCCGTAGTTCGAGCACTCTGTTAAACGACAAAACCATCGCCATCCCTCTCTGTGTCTATTCTCATAGCTCCTGTCGATGAATGCAAGGTGGTAAACGATATTGAGGCTCGATCTATGAACAGTAAGGAAAAAGTGAGGTGAGTTGAAAATTTGCTACCAATCAGAATTGGCTTTGAAAAGAAAGGATGATATGCGAAACTGAATTCTTTTTCGCGGTTTATATTTGACGCCATAGCCGCTGTACTTTTCTCAGGTATAGTTTTTCTTAATTCGAATCTTCTAACAAATCGATATTTTCGGTCTCGTTAGTTTTGAATTATCAAATTTCCACAGTATGTAACTCGACAAGACATATAAATATTCTATATTAGTTGATAACGCATAGTAATAGTTGCTTCGAATATGAGTCAAAAATTTTCCTAAATAATCTGTCGAAATGCAATATTACAAAATGTTTTTTGAAAGAATTCATGAGAATGCAGAATAATTCCAGAAGGTGACAGTTTTCGAATTTATCAGCGATTTCAAAACACAAATCATGTTACCATTACAAACCTATTTATATTCCACAAATATGATGCTCAAAAAATTTCGATGATTTAAAACATTATTTAAAGAAGTTTTGACATTCATATTAGACTTGTTCAGTCTTCAAACAGCTTTGTCACATTCAATTATGCAAGAACTATCATAATCGCTAGTGGTAATTTTTATGACATCTTTTTAAGTAACTCCGAATTTCTGTATTTTGAACTTCCCAGCTGTTCGTCAATTTTGGTTTATGGAACTCAAAAGAGAAACCTTGGTGCCTTTTCATCTGGAGGCTTATTATAACGTATCGGACACTAATAATAACCTAATCTTAGATTTTTAAGCTCAGCGCATTTTAACTTTCATGTTTTGATATATCATCTATATGAAATGAAAAGTCTAGGGATAAAACAATGAGACTCAATTTTTTAAAAAAGACTACAGGAAACGGAAAACAAAGCTCCTAATCTTCCCACGTAGTTCCAAAATTCCCACGTAGATAATAGTATTAAATATAAGCATAATTACGTTTATTTTAATTTAGTACTGAAGCAATACAGTGAATTATGATGTCTCAAAAATTTATTTACAGAAGCTATAAAATTTGATACAAACACACAATGAAGATGGGCGAATTTACTTCTGGACAGCTTTAGAAATTTTAACTAAAATTTCAATTAAATAGTAATTAAATAAATTTGGACTTTTCATTGTTAACTTCGAAAAATATTGTACCACAAAGATTATTTTTACAACGAATAGCATTTTTTTAAAATCATCTCTTTTGAGATGATAATTGAATTGCCATTCAATTTTTTCTCTAATTTTAACATCGTTTCCCAGCTATCTAATATTTGAGATGTATAATTCTGATGAAATTTTATCTTCCAACCCGTTTATACTGATATCATAGAATTACATCCTTTGAGCTAACAGATGGTGCTGAAATCTCAAAATCAGAACATAGTTTCTCCGTGGAATCTTTCAAATGATATCAAAAACAATTTTAATTTTTTTTACCAGCCCGGACATGAAAATCCAAGCTTTAAATTAAAGAAAATATACGACATAAAACGAGCACAATGAGCAATGCTTAAGAAAAATTTTATAGAAAGGGATTGTATTAAAATAGTGGTAAGTCTTTTATAAACAAGTATATGCACATCCAAATGCTTGGCTGTTTTCTTTCTTTAAAATGAAAATTATTTATGGAAAATTAATATAATGTATCTTATTATAAGGAATATGTGTTCAAGCAATACCTTACTAAATTATTTCCTAAGTAATTTGTCCCTTTCTCAAATAGCCTCAAAACGGCATTAACTCTACAATAAAGGAGCTCTGTATAATTGATGAATACTCAAACAATGAATGTATTCTAGTGTCAGTTATTGGAAACTCCGTCTCTCAGCGTGGCAGTTAACCGTTTACAGACAAAATTCAGAGCCAGGTTTATATTTCACCTTTTAATGCTCTAGTTTAAAGATATCAATCTTAAAAATAAGAATAAAATTTTTTATATAGATTTTTCATAATGTTCCCAATTGGTAAAATTGGCCACTTCTGACTAAGCTCATTACACTAGTAAATAAAGGGAAAACAGTGATGATCAAACGGAATAATAAGTAAAGTATTGTAAAATAATATTATTATAACTTAGCACGGATATGAATTCAATTGAAAGTTTATTAATATAAATGAATAAAAAATATATTTTGCACAAAAAGTGTTAAAAATAAAACTTTATAACGGTATCCTATGGGACTTTGGGAAGAAGTTCAAATGCAAGTCCCTTTTTTGCCCTTCCTGTACTGTAATCTTGCATTTTCTGCAAATTATGCATATTTACCCGAGTTGTTACAATGAATCAAAGACAATATCTTATCAGCTGCGATATACAATTGGTAACTTTTGATCGTGTTTGAGGTCCATCCTTTTTTGCTCCAGTTCTTAAAAGTATAATCGTGACTTCTAGAAAAAATTCCAGATGAGAAAGTTGGTTATGTTCCCCGTGAGTTGCTGTATGTGTGTGTGTGTGTGTGCATTAGCCATCCAGAAACAACAACTATATTTAGTACAATTGCAATTGAAATAAACCATAATTTCTTTTTGCGAAGTTGTGACGGTAATTTTTCGCATTTCATACAAGCAATCAACCCCACCTGGCCAATAATTATATTAAAAAATCCAATTTCATTGTTCTGTGCGCACAATGAAAATAATAAATAGAATAAACAATCACTACAGAATAATAACAATATATAAATGAATTCTTATCGGACGCATTTAAATTTACCATCAGATTACAGATAAGAATGATTTTTTTCCGCCAAAATAAAAGTATTAACCTTTTAATAACAGATGGGGATTTCTTTCCCTGAATTATAAGAAATTTGTCAGTTTCATTCTCTATTGAACGGAAATTTCCAATAGCTCTCTGAGCCCGACTCGAGAGAGAATTTGGTTGCCTCAAAGCCCGGGGTAATTTTTCGTTCACAGAAACAGAATGGAATCGTCCTTTCCTTCACCGCAATGCCAGAAAGGGGGAGGCCCGCTGCGCGGTCATTTGTCAAAAATGAAAAGGGAGCCATTGATGGCCATTTGCGGTTAGAACTATCGGTACTGGACAAAATGTTGTGAGTGAAATGCTTTTCGGGCTTCTGAAAAGAATTCTTCTCTATTAGTTTAGGAGGAATCTCAATTAGTTTATCTAAATGCTTTCAAAGAATTATTTTTTACTCAGTCATCAAAATTTCCGTAGGTTCTCGCATGGTCTGTGCTGTAAAATTTGGCTTATTTTAAAAAGAAAGCGAAAACATAAAATTTGACCAGTTATTATTCATTTATGCAAGTGACATATAATTCTGGTAAGTAGATCTTATCAGTAGAGACACACTTATAGAGCGGACAAATAAACTAAAGACTATGAAAAGAGCAACAAATCCGTCAGGGGAAAAGATGGTTGTTTTCATCTCTCGGAAAATTCTTTAACTTCAGACATTTTACAAAGGAAAGGAATTATTTATCTCGGGAGCTCCTAGGAGAATTGTGAACACACACGCAATGCTTTCTGAAACAGCCTTCTTTTATCATCCGGGCAATCAGTCTTTTACAGCAAAAAATCGCTAATCATCAATAACTCAAAGATACGTCATCTTATTTTTGCACAACTCTAAATGAGTGTTCACCAAGAAAATGAGAGAATTACCCTCAAGACAAGTTTTTATAGATATCAATGCCAGAGAAATGCGATGTTTATGTTGGAAAAGTAAAGGAAAGAATGAATTATAAACAAAAAGAGTCGTAACCTACTTTTTCGAATATCGGTAGGCTATTCAGGTATGCAATGTGTGCACGCCCCAACACCTTAATTAACGCCGTATTGTTATTGAAATTAATTAATTTTATTTTCCAAATATTTCATGAAAAGAAACGCACTTAGAGCACATTAAAGAATCAAGTAATTCGATTAATTAGAAAAAAATATATTTTGAAAAATAATATCTATAAATTACAAGCTTATTTTAAAATATGAAGAAAAGAAGGCAGTTGTTTTGGTTCTTACTTGTCTTGTAAAACGAGGTAAGCCATGTATTATACTAACTTTGTGACAAATTAACCGCGTTTGTGTATATGTGAGGCATAGTTAAATGTGGCGTTTGTGGCTAGCAAAACTGTAAATACCGTTGTTGAAAAGGTTTAAAATTTCATTATTAAAATTTATTATTTTTGTAACGAAATATATTGATAGTTTAATGTTTAAAAATAAATCTCTAATTGTAAAATGCCGTGCGACAGTATAAAAGTTTAAAGACCGTAACCTATCTCTCCCACTTTCCCCCTGCGAATTTTCACTTCTGAGAAGGTAATCAAGTAAAGATAACACCAAGAGAATCTCCGTGCAATTATGGTGTCTTAAAAAATATATCTTCTGTTTTGCAGTTAAAATACAATTGAAACAAAAAACGCATTCCTGGTGAGAAAATTTGTACTATCTATAGCTCAAATGTTCATCATTTTATTCATATAGAGCGAAAAAGTTTACTGAGACGTACGGGTCTATTCTGGTACCCCCGGTTGGGTTGGGAGACGTCACTTTTTCCACACGTTAAAAACGGGAAAAGTGATCGCTCCCCAACCCAACAGGAGGTACCAGAATAGAACCGTAAGAGATACTCTTGTGCATATCTGTTCCGAGTTCTCGTAAGTAACTGGACTACACATATGAAAATTTCCCGATAATTAAAAGACGTCGGGCTGCAAGCACAGTCGTTGCAAATCTGGACCCGTAAAATCCTCAAAAATGTTTACGTTTCGACCTCATTCAACCGCTACGTTGTGCAAAACCGCGCTTATTTCCGAAAACTCATAACTTAATTCCATCGCCATTTTCCTGCTAAATTTCGTTTTTCTCCATCTTTTTAGACCTTATTTGCCTTCTATTTTAGTCTCGCCTAGTTGCAGCACTGTAACCTTGATGAAAATACGGATCCGGACATGGAAAACACCCTTATACCAAAATTCCACACCACACGCAATGTTTTCCGCTAAACTTTCTTGTTTTCAACTTGTTCCCCCTGCTTTAATTAGCTAACCCTTTTCTAATTCATCGAATTTTAAATCTCTTATTCGAATTTTTTAAACGTTAATTTAATTAGAAGCCCATTCATTAGCTAGATGTGGATGTGCATCGGCCGCTTCGCTTCCTCGCGGTACTCCGTAACGAAACTCCGTTCTGTTGTGTATATCTGACAACATATGAAATTATCAGTTGACGAGCCAAATTTAATATCTTCTAATTAATTTCATAATTAGTATATACTAAATTCAATATAGCACTTTCACCAAAAAATTAGAACTCGCATAACACCAGGAAAGTTTTTTCAAAAATCATATGCATCTCAAGCGGTTTCTAATTTTACAATCATTGAAACAATAATTGTTTTTTAATTGAATTTAAATATGTCTAGAATTTATCTTTATTTCAAAATCTTATTTAGAAGTCTTGTTTGCAGTTTCTAACTTATGTTTTTCAGCAGTTGATTTTAACAGTAATTAATGGTCACCGTATTTCCGTAAAATGTACAAATCATCAAAAGTTGAGAAAAACAATAATCGACAATTTTATGGAATCTAAATTATTTTCTCTGGTAAAATTTGCCTGTAGCAATATAAACAAAAACAATAAATGAGTAAGTAAATAAATTTACTTTTCAGAAAAAAAGTTGACCTGAAAGATTTCTGTTCGAAAAAATGTGTCAATTGATCAGCGTCAATAAAAGAAATTAAAAAGGGGGGGAAGAAGAGTTTTCTTAATTTTTTTACTAAAATGAATATTTCCACTATCTTTTGCATAAAGCAAGTTAACAATTTCCTTATATAGATCATAATAAAATGTTTAAAAAATATAAATTGGATTTACTTTTTCTGCTTCTGATAAATATAATTTGATCTAGGAAATAACTGTCCTTTCTTCCTTCTTTCGCTACGCTCCGACGGAATGACTTGACAAAACCGCATATCACTCACTGTCAGAAGACCCTCCACCCCGCTGATATAATCTGCCCGGGTGGCCTCGGGAACTTCCTTACTCCCCTAAAATTCTCCCAACCACCCCGAAACGTCCGACGCCGTCCTCAGTCGACGGGGACGCATTGGGGCTCCCTCGGGCTCATAGAGATACAGAAATGCCTTCTTTCACAGATTAGTCACGACTGTCCATTGTTCCCAATTGGGAACATGAAACTTTAATGAATTATAGCAAATGCAATTATTTATGCAATTAATAAATTTATGCAATTAAATGAATTATTTATGCAATTTTATTTTATATTTTATTAGTAGCGAGGGCATTTTTAACTATTGGATAGTTAAAAATGCCCGGAAATTTTAGAAACGGAAATTTTAGAAATTTTGGATAGTTTTTTATATTTTTTTAGGGATTTTTATGCTACACACAAATTAAAAAGTAAAAAAAAAATTAACAATTTCTGTACAAAGCCTATTTTATATCTGAAACAAAATTTTATATCAAAAAATGAAGCTTACTTTCAAATATAATTAATAATGTTTTCAAAATAATATGAACCATATTTTATTTTTAAATGAATTTTCAATTCGATGTTCCAAATTGAGAACATTGGCCTGTAAACGGTTAACAATTTAAGAAATGAAAATTGCAAGAAAGCTTTTTTTTATTTACTTATTGTTTAAATATTCATGTCAAACAGTTGAGACTGAAATATCACGATATTATGCGAAATTCTATACATCTCGTAATGATTATAATTCTGCATTCAGGACACTCCATTATTTCTGGCAAAAAATACTAGAGGTTAAGAATGTAAGTTATATAAGACATTTAAGCTTTAAATTGAAAATCATTAGACACTTTTACGCGATGTGTACAGTCGCGGGAAAAAAGTATTCAACAAGCATTATTCTGCGATCATTCATTGGGTATTGAAAAAAAGTACCGATCTTAAGGAAATAACGTATACTTAAATATTCTATGGTTAAAAATTTCATATAGGATCATCCAGGCTGGTAATCCAGGCAATAATATGTCGGACCACTTTGCCAAACTTGCTACAAAAATAGGCAAATTAGAAAATATCCCTATTCCCTATTCCTTTTTAACAAAACACTTAAAACATGATTTATTAAATAATTGGAAATAGTTTTGGCAGGACTCTGACACTGAAAAGAGGGTCAAAGATTTTGTACCTTCCCAGATTTTGAGCTGATGACACTTAATAAATTCTTGACATATTTTGTTACTGGACATGGTCCTTTCATTTCTTATTTAAATCGCTTTCACCTCTCTAGGACATCAATATGTTTGTGCCGTTGAGAAGGAGACGCCGCACAGTGGAATATTTGACGAATCTGGGCGGCCAAAATTATTTTTTTACGGTTTTAAACTAATTTAAACGTATTAGTTAGTAAATTAATGAACTTTTTGTAGAAAATATTGCTTTATAATTTAAAAATAATTGATATTTTATAACTTAATAGTTATATGCAGGGTGGTCATAAAGTAACTTGGCCTGTTTAGAGGCTTCAGGGCGCACTGCATTTAGAGTATCAAGACGAGATTTTGGATCTAAGTATTATGGGATATGCGCTTGCGATTTTATAGGTATAGAATGTACCACCTCTTATGGTTTCGGTTACAGTTAAAATTATTATAATTTTTTTCAATGGCAAACAACACCTTAATTTTTTTATTATTAATGAATATATCATCTTGGCATTCTGAATGCAATGCTCACCAGAGGCCTCTAAATAGACCCGATCAAAATTAATTAATAATAATTATTTTATGATCATACCTTGTACATTGAACAAAATTAATAATATTACATTAATTATATTTACAGAAAAGAAATCGGAAAAATAACAAATTATTGAATAAATGATAAAAATAATTGAATAATTGTGTAGAAAATTAGTTAATAATTCATGAGGAAGGTGCGATTTATTCGTCTGATGATAAATCATTGATGCCATTATCTGTTTCTTCATGATCGGAGTCCTCTTCATCAAGAACTTCAGAAAATTCCATTGGTAGTAATATCTCTAAAGTCTCTTTTAAGAATGATTTTGACTTTTTTCTCATCGTGGGTTTCATACCCGTCAACACTGGGTCCAAACTCAAAAGCAGTCTGTTGAGAACATCCTCATAACAAGAAAGTCTGGAAACTTTTCGGGCTCAGTTTTAACGGAATGATCGGAAATGTTTGCTGCGTGCTTCGGCCGCTTCTTCTGACAATTGGCCTATTGGTAGTATAGCATTTTCTATTACAATCGGACCATGAATTAAGATGCTGTGCATAGTAGGCGACATTGGGTACCATGGATATAATTGCACGTAGAGCTCAGATGTTTCTTCTGTATATTCTTTGAACCTTTGAAAATTAATCTTGTGACCACTGGATATGGTTTCTAGAATTACTTTAAAACGATATACTGAAGCAATCCATCTGATCTTTAACTGAGATTTAAAATGGAGAAATTATGCTTTATTTTTTAAATTTCATCGTCATCAAAAGTATTACTTTGGACAAAATAATTTTCGAGTTTAATTTATCATGCATGTTTGGTCAATTTTGTTGTTGCATAATGTTAAATAACTCTTTTCGAATCATCACTTTGACACCCGATGACCCTAAAGTAAAATAGAAACAAAAAAGTGCATAGTAAATATATGCAATTTAGATATCTAAATTTTAAACCTCTTTTTTTTAAAAAAAAATCGCTTGAGTGTGTGGTAACTTTTTACAAAAACATAAGCAACTTTGACTCGACTTCTTTTTAGATAACTAAATGTTGACAAAGAACAATTTCAGTATTTTTTTGCAAAATCCTAAAAAGAGATAAAATGGAAGGAACGCAATTTTTTAAAGTAATATTTATAATTGATATAACTTTATTCCAATCAAAATGTCTGAAAATTACACACGTATGATCGTTTTGAAAATATTCATAACAATTTTCTTTAAATTGCAATTCATATCATAAGAGATTAAATGAAAAGTAATTAGAATGCCTACTGGAAAATTTGGAATATCAATGTTTGAAATCCCTTCATTTCAAAAGTTGGGCAAATCAGGGGCTAATTTAAACAAAAACACAAACATAAAGGTCTAAATTTATTAATACAAAAAAAAATTTAGCGTGGAAATGTTTGGAAATATAACAAAAACCTTCGAGATTTCGCAACATACAAAAAATGTTTTGAAAAAAAATGCGTTATTTTCAATTACTTTTGCAATTATTAAAACTAATTTTGTAACTATTCAAATCCATAAAAAAATATCAACACATACCTGCCTCATCATTATCCATAACTGTTAGATTTTAATTACTTCTAGAAATGAAGGTATTCACATTCGAAAATGGAACGTTTGAAGCAACAACTATTTGACGCAGGATACATTTCACACAACACTCCAGTTTGAGCTAATAATAGAGAGGTCTAGTTCAGTTAAGAGTGTTAAAAATTGTATCACGTGATTCCCCAGTTTTTCAACTTTAAAATGTATGCATCCATTCGATCCTGCGCTGTAGTTTATAAAATCGACTTTTGGCCGCCCAGATTCGTCAAATATCCCACTGTGCGCCGATCACTAACTATTTGAGTGCATTTATAAGAATACTTTTCACATAACTAAACTCTCTTCAAGTTACAAACCAGCTTAAAAAATATGGCATTAACTTTTGATGCCGACTGCGTTTTAAAGAACTCCTTTTCAGCACTTTCATTCCAGGGCCGGCAAAAAAATCAAAAGTATGCAAAAAATGTTTTCCAGTGGAGTATGTCTATGTAATAATCGATACTTTTAAAATTGGCAGAAAGTCTCTAACTTTCACAAAAGATTTAAATTTTCTCTTCCTCTCGCAGAATGCGAGAAGTCACATGAAAACGGCAATTTTACATCCGGATAAATACTTCGTAGAACTGCAATTATGGAGTTTTACGAATGTACATATCAAATTATTTCTCTTTATAATTGCTGTATAACAAACTCCAATTTTTCTTAAAGACAGAAGTGCCGTTTCTTCTAATTTAGCATTATTGATGTTTGTTTTCTTCCTCCTAGCTTCTTAGAAAATAAACCTGAACTATTTTGAAATCAGAATGTCTTAGTTGTAATTAATTTAAGACATTCAAACGCCATTACATTATTAATTTAATATTAATTTTGTAATTAATAATTGCAAATAAAATCTTATATTAATTCGATATTCATACGAAAACGAACAATTTAAAATAATATTACCATCTCAAGTATTATTTGTTAATATTTCAGATTTGCAGTATTTTGTTATAAAAATCTACAACGATATCCCCAAACTAAACAATAGCCTCCTATGCAAATTACTAATTTATGATTTAATTAATACGAAAGGCTTTATTCGCGTCTGAACTTTTATACTCAGTCAACAAAAATAGCAGTTATGCAATAAGATCTCCAATGTACAAAAATGTACTTTCAAGAGTTAGATATAAAACTAGGATTTTACAAATAGAAACTTAGAATGAATTCCAAAATAGAATTAAAATTAAATGTCATCAGGTGGCGGTATTCATCAAGGGATTTTCTTCACCCTTCATTGTAGTTTATTTTAGAAATAAATTTGTTTCCGATGCACTAATAGATATGCATGTTTAATAAACTAGAAAAAATAAAAAGTGACCTAATAACTAGTTAAAAAATTCCAAGTTAATATATTAGGAAATTCAAAAGACTCAATACTTTACGATTACACTTGCACAAATCATGACTTACATTTATCATGCCATTATGAATGGAAATAGAACCACATTGCCGAAAGTGTAGTGATTTCGCTAATATCACGGCTGTGTTTTCGTCATAACTTGGCTAATTTTGAAGCTTCAAAATTATTTTCTAATTTACATTCCAGCAGAGGAAAAACGAAATATTCATAAATTTAAAAAAGAAAAATTGTATATGTATAACGAGAATCTGCATAAAAGCTTTCATAAATGCATAATAGTTATTTTAAAGCTGTTAAATTTAAGGTTTAACATAATTTTTATTTCTTAAAGAGAGAGGCGTACAGTCCCTCAGAAAAAGAATTTTTTGCACTTATTTTTTTACTTTCTCGTGTACGAAGTATACAAAGAGATAGTCCTGTAATCGCCGAAAAATTTGAAATCGAGATTTTGATGAATCTCCAAGTTGTTTTGGACCTCCCTGTCTCCAAAAACACAATATTGGAAGAACACGATAACTTGAAAACTATTAAAGCTAGACGGATGAAATTTGGTATCTGATCTTTAGATCTAATTTGAACGTTTCTATAAAGTTTTGACAAAATCCATCCGCGGGAAGTCTCTCTCTCAACGTTAATTGAACACGATAACTAAGAAACTTAAACATCTAAAAGGATAAAATTTGGTGCACAGTTTTATCATTAAAATGTTGGATCTAATCCATCAAGGGGTTGACTGTCTGTCTATTTGTATAATCACATACTTGCGTACACGATAACTCATTAACACAAAGACTTAGATAATTGAAATTTGGTGTGTGGTCTTGTAATTTTAATTGTAGATCCGTGTCCAATTTCGGTTGCAATCGATTGAAAAGAAGGCGATCAAATTGCATATCTTACTATGACTTAAAAATTCACAACATATCGTGTATCGGCGCACGATCTTCGTAAATTACGCGAATTTTTTGCGCTATTTTACTGACTTGGCGAATTTTATCTCACTTCCATATTTGACCCTTTTGTATTGCAGCGTTCTGCCAAGACAATATCAATAATATATCGTGGTCTCCGCAATTTTTAGGCGGCGGGGTGGCGCCTAAAATTTGTTAGAAAGTATACGAGAAAGTTTAGAGGAGATCACTCTCGCTGGTTTTCTCTACTGGTATTTACAAACAGGATATAAAAGTAGAAATGTTTAAAAATCGTATTGAGTTTTAGCATTAAATTACTGAGAAAAATAAACTCGAAACTGGTATACTTTCTTTAGTATGTTAATTTAAATATGTAAATATAATTTATTCTCTATAATTGCAATACATTTTCTCAATTTTTTTTACATCGAGGGAATAAAAAATAGTTTTGTGGGTTATCATGGCAGATGAAATATTTTCGTAAGTCCTTGAGTGCGAGCACATTAGTAATAGGGAATTAATATTTAGTTGGCGGATCAGAACTATTTACTTGTTTTAATAGAAAAGTATAGGGATTTAAATGTTATTCGTGTAGTTTACCTTGTTTATTCTCCGTTTACTTATATTGACGTCAGGTAAGTGGCATTATAATCTATATTTCCGCTTGTGGCAATTTGATTTATATTTTCTGCTGGTGAGATTTTAAAATTATTTAGAACAGTTAATAAGCAATTATTAAAAAAGAAAAAACACTTTATTTGAGCTAGATTTGAACTGTTGGATTTTTATCGTCAGTTTCGCTTTGAACTCGTACTGAGAAAAAAAGCCAACGTTTTTTTGGTTTCCACCGAATTGCTCAACAACAATCATAATCGCTATTGGTAATGACATAATTTCAGGATATCGGAGCTTCAGTATATTAAATTTCCACGCTGTATTTCTCATATGGTTTATGAAACTCAAGAGAAAAACTTTGGTGCCTTTTTATCTGGAGGCTTACCATAATGTATCGGACACTAATTATAATCCAATCTTAGAACTTTTAGCTCAACGTATTTTAACTATCACGTTTTGATCTTTTATCCATATCAAATGAAAAATCCAGAGGAAAGTCAATGAAGCTTCAGTAAAAGAAAACAAAATTCCCCGTCTTCCCACGTAGTTCCAAAGTTCCCACATAGATAAAAATTTTAAATAAAAGTCTCATAAATTATATTTTAATTTAGTAATTAAGCAGTACAAAGATCCATGATGTCTCAAAAATGATTTATAAAACTACTGCAAATTATTATTGTGTCTATTAATTAAAATGTACAATGTGCACTATGCAAGGCAAACACCTAGACGTAAAGCTGAAAAATTGGTACAAAGACACATTAAAGTGGATTGGGAAGAATGTACTTCGGGGCCGTTTTAGAAATTTTATCTAGAATATTAATTAAATAGTATTTAAATGAATTTAGCGTTTTCATTCATAACTTGCAAAAATATTATAACACAAAATTTATTTTTACAGCGACTAATATTTTTAAAATATCATCTCTTTTGTGGTACCACTTGAATTGCCATACAATTTTCCTTTTTAGGTTTAGCATCGTTTCCACAGCTGTGTATTATTTGAAATATATAATTCTGATGAAATTTTATCCTCCTACACATTCTAATTTAATGGCATAAAATTACATCCATTGAGGCAACAGATAGTGTTGAAACCTCAAAATCAGAAAAAAAAATTGAATACATATTCTTCCTGACCCTTCAAATGATAACAACAATTTCAATCTAATTTTCGACTAACAGCCCGGAAAAAAAATCCGGGCTTTAAATTAAAGCAATGTCTAATATTTCATCTAAGTATAGTATTTGTAACTTACAAAAAATATATATATATAGAAAATGTTTTTATTAAAATAGTGGTAAATTTTATAAAAACGTATGTGCACATTAAAATGCTTTTTTTTCATACTTCATTTAATGTAAAAACTATTTCTGAAAAATGAATAAAATGTAAGTTATTATAAGGAATGTTTGATAAAATAATTCCTTAGTATATTATTTCACAAGCAAATTGTCCGGTTTCCAAACAGCTTCAGAAAGACGTTAACTAAGAGTAGTTGCGTTCTTTTCAATTAAAGTTTTATTATGGAAGAAAGTTTCTATAAAACTTATAAGTGTTAAGTTTGAAATCATTTGAAACTTTAATGCGATATAAGTATCTCTTGAATATATGCATCTTTCTGCTACGTTATTTTTTGAAACATACTATGCATTTAAGTAGGAAGCAATACCACACAGTATATTTTGAAAGAGCATAATATGCCTAATAGTGCCCTCTTAAAAGCGTGGGTGACTCTTTCATAAGTTGTTAATCTCCATTTTTATTTATCGTAGTATGTATGAATATTCGCAGACAGTGCTTTAAGAAATTTCACGCCATTGATGGGGAGTTTTACGGGCCGAACAAGATTTAATGTCAGAAATATAATAAATATTTCCATCAGACCTTGCTAAGAAGTTGAATTAAACCAGGAAGATTATTGCATCTTAAGGGTAATTTTTTTAAGCTGCAAGGAAAGAGTTTTTGTAAAATAATTGTCATAGGACAATAAATATTTTACTAGACTTTTAAATAGTTGAAAAAATATTAAATACAAATAATAGCTCAAAAAGCAAAGTTCATCCTAGAACTAATCTTTTAGAAGAACATCCATGTTCTGGAGAGATATTAACGGGTTTTAGGGTAGGGGCTATATTTTAAAATTTGAGAAATTTATTTTGCATTTCAGTTTGTTTGCGAGTTGAAGAGAAGTCACTAAAATGCCCAGTAAGTGTTATTGAATTTAATCCTGTTGCAAAAACCATACGGAAAATTTCAAGTTTTTAAAGCAAAATGTTGCTATTATCTCAAATAGAGGCTTCTTCAGTTGCCACTAAGATTTATTATTGTTATTACATTCATGAAATAACAACAATTCTCAGCGATAATTTCAAAAGGAAGTGATATTTCAAAATTCAAATATAAAAAATAGCATTCACAATTCAGCAGTACTTGAATGCAGATATTTTATGGTTTTTTTAGTAACCAAAAATAAAAGTTCCGAAATCGCCTTAAGAAAATTATGCAGGTAAATTTTGTCCTCTAGGAACAAATAAATCAAATTAAAAAGTTTGTTTTTTCAAATTATTTATGGAAGCTTTCAAGAGTTTATACAAAGGTTGACTTTCTAATATTTTTAAAAATTTTAATTGGTAAATTTTCTAAATGGAATTGTTATATTATTTAACATGAATTGCATTTATTGTTGGTTGAAATAAAAGTTTCAGGGTCAAATTAATAAGTTTGAATTTGACTCTTAGGCTTGTGAAGTACGATTGTCCCTTCTGGTCCATTGTAGTTAGTCCGAAAATATCAAAATTTCTGATTGCAAATCATTATTCTAATGCATTTATAAAATAGTTGCAATTATGATTTTAATTTAAGTATAGGTAACTATATTTTGTATAAATTTTTATATTATAATTTGCAAATGGCACAGTTACATTGGAATAATACAAAGTGTGTAAAAAAAATTATGAGACCGATTTGTTATCATTTTATTAGACAATAAAAGTTAAACTTTGATTTCTAATCTTCAAAGTAATTGTCTTGGGCAGCCGCACAGCGCCGAAGACGGTTCTGAGAATCTTCATAGGAGTACTGGTACTCGGATACTGTAACCGCATTCACCTAGTCGGTTACGGACTTTTCAATGTTCGATGCTGTCCGAAAATGACGTCCTTTGGAGTGCATTTTCACAGGTGGGAAGAGGAAAAAGTCACATGGATTTATGGCGGGTGCGTAAGGGGGCTGTGAAACAAAAGGGATGATTTCACATGCCAAAAATTCAAACTCATTAATGGAAATAGCTTTGTGACAAGTTACATTGAAGATGCAGGAACAAGCACGAATGACCCTTTTTCGCAGTTGATTAAGTACCGCTCGGTGGAATTCTTGTTTGAACGTTTGACCTCGAGGCCCAAACGTTTTGTGGACGATCTGAGTCAATGAGAGAGCAGGGAAATTTTGAGGTATCCTCTAGCCCCTTCAATGTATATATCTCATTTTTCTTTTGTTGGGAAATTTCGGGCTAAGAGAAGATATCTTTGGCGTAACGCAAACTTCTTACAGAAAACTTTCCCCAATATTTTCAATCTATTTTGAATCCATCGAATGAGTCTTTTGCCCCTAATAAAATGGACTAGAATGGATTCCTTTTTTGTTTAATTCGATGGCCTCTGAGTTTTTCTTAATTTTTTGGCTTTCTTTGAATGATATTGGCTTCCAATGTTTTTTGTATGCAGCTGAAATTGCGCGCTACTTAAACATTGTTTAAATTAACTTATTTTCTCGTTTCTATTTGAAGGTGAAGTTAAATTTAATTTTTTTTTAAATTTATTATTCTTTTTCTAGTTCATTGGTTTCAAGTCTATCGAAGGAATATTTTTTCGAAGTAACTGGTTTCGATTCTTTGTGGCTGTCAGAAAGTCTTTCATAAAGATGATTTCTGAAGATAGCTTTAATCAGCTAATTAAAACACATAGAATATATAGTATAAAATATTTAATGTAATTTTTAGCTTATCTTTTAATGAAAATTTCAGAAATAATTGTGATAAATTGGAAACGCGTTCCGTATTACTTTCTAAGATATATTCTCGTTGTGCGTTACTTAATTTTAATATTCTTTCGATTTAAAAACAAAGAACGAGATGAATACTAAAATGAGTTTCAATATATTTTCCTAATTACAATGCACTAAAACTAATTTTTGTACAAGTAAAGATATAAAGAATGATCAAATTCAAAGCCATGCATGGAGTTGTTTAACATAAATATTATCAACATCCATTTTCTAAAAGTAATAATGACAGAGAGAATCGATCAAATCCTGAACATCCTCCTACAGAAATTACAGAATTTTTTAATATATTTCCAATCTCTATTTTTGGTTTAGTTTGCCACCAGTGGTACATGCCGCCAGAAAAACTATTCACATGTGAGCCACCGGTGGTACACGCCGTCCTCAACGCGTTAAATATCTAACGAATGTAAAAATCTCTGCAGCATATATTGTAAATCAAAAGCAAACACAGGTAATCAGTGCAGATCAGGAAGTTTACACCAAAGCAAAACAGATTCAATAGCATTTACTAAATACATATAGTGAAGACAAAAATATAGTCATGAAGAAAACCTTTCATATTAATTATGATGGTTTTAAATCTATTCAATAAACCGCTACGTAAAAGTGGGAAGTTGGCAGAGACATTTCTTCGCTCTGTTATTTCTAGTGCAGGAGTAGCTGAATCAGGCCTGGTATCTCCACATATTACAAGGGTTAGATATGCTCATGACCTAACTGCAGTATTATTCTATTGCCTTCAAAACCAAGCATACAAGAAATAACCTCAAAACATATTCGATAATGAGATTAAAGATATAAACAGAATGGAAAAAGAATAGAGTGCAGGATTTCGTCTGTTTAATTAACTGAAATAATGTTAATGATATTGAGTTATTATTGATTCTAGTGGTGTTCAGTCTTCGTTCTGGAAACTTCAAGCTGTTTGCTGTCACCCAAAAGATGATACGTCCGTCGACTGTCACTTTGAATGATGTGCTGTACTCACTCTCGTTGCCTGCATTTTTTCGAGATCCTTACGAAATGCGAAACATGCACCCTTCATGTTTAGCATAATTCACCAGCAATAGAACCGTATCTGCTTTTTCTGTCATATCTCATCCTCTGAGGTGGTCCTGTTTGAGGTGGTTTGAATGTCTATCTCACATTCAAACTAAATCCGTTTTCTGTCATATCTGATGACCAGTTACACGAACAGAATAAAAAGAGAATCAAAAGGCAAAAGAGGTGATATAGGAATTCTAGAAAATGAAGGTTCTCTTCTGAATTGAATGGTATCGGACCCGGATATTTCTACGACTATAACATAGTTTTAAGAAGCTTTCTTCACTGGATCGGAGGATGAAATAGAAAGGTCATATCATTAAAGTTTATGAGCACAGATTTAAAAATCATGTAAATGAAATGTTTAGTGTCATAATGAGGAAGTAAATACCCTTTAAAGGAGTCAGATAATTTACCACTGGAATTAGAAAACTTGTAAATCCAGAGATTTGGAGGCTACAGCATTTGGAACTTATTTGAATGGGCTCAAACAAACATAAGAGTACAATGCACTGATAAATTAAGCCTTTTAAGCTTTTTAATAATATAGCATATACTAGCAATCCCATATGTTTAAAAAAATGTTTAAAAAGTCAAATAAACATAAAAGAATTTCGGCGATTTAGCGTGTTAAGTTTCCTATAAGCCACCATTTTGATGACATCATATCAGATAAACAAGGCCTCGGAAACTTGGGGTTTTGTGTGTTTTTAAGTCAGAAAATGATACAGCATCAGTATCCCAAATTTCACAATTTCTGCTAGAAGGGAACTATTCTTTGGTTTGGTTATTCGTACTAAACGAAAGTACTACTTTTCCTATCTACTCAAACATATTTTGATTTCACTTAGATTAATTACATTTTAAAATGCGTACGACTTTTTGTGATATTTTATCCTTGTGTGCAGTATGAGAATTTAAAAAGTTAGGATTGTCAGGATGACAATAGAATCGGTCATCATGAAACAAAGTTAGTAATTTAATTTATTTCAACTTAAAGTGTTTACATTCATTTACAATTTTATGAAACTAAATAAATATATAAACATTTTGTCTATCAGAATGGCGAAAGGTGGCGTACCAATACGGCGTTCTAAATTTGCTACAGCGAGAGATTTCAACACGCAGTGGCTACCGATCGGTAGAAGCCGATGTGATTCTATGGTTTCTTTTTCAGTTTAATAAATCTTCAGTTTTCGAATTACAATTGATTTAACAAATGAAAGAGTGTAAAAATCCCTAAAAATACACGCTTTTTTTCCTTCTAGGCATAATAGTTTCGCAGATAATGGCTCTCAAAAATGGGAGATATTCAATAATTTAAAACCTCTAGACCACAGTAACGGCGCTTTACCTATCTAACAAAAAAACTTTTTTAAATGCGTTGTCATTTTTAAAAAATCCGCAGTTGTAACATTATTAGTTTTTAAAATTAATTTTTGAAATCTGTCCAATAATTTATTTTCACCCAGCATAAATGTTTAAATATTCTATAAGTAATTTTACCCAGTCTGGTACAGATTGGAAAAAGTGAGATCGAAATCCATGAAATAATATTTGGATCTGAACTCTAAAATTTTGTCCATTTGAACGCATGTTGCAATGTAGTTCTTCAGCGAATCACCAGTTGGTGAGGAGGCATGCTAATTGCATTCACCTGTGTTTTACAGGTACATTCCAGATGGACAGCGGCGGTCAAATGAAACCATGTGATTCATGACGCACTATGATAGCGTACTATATAACTCTGGAGCTTGCAGACTTTTTTCTAACTCTAACTGTGACTGGTTGTGGAGACATCAGTTGGATACTGGAAGAATCTCTCTTCAGCGGGCACTCAGCCTTGGCATATTCTTTGTGACTAATGTCTGAATTAAATTGTATTATGGTAATTGTAATTACTTTACTTGTATATACAAACGCTTATTAAATATTTATCCTATACTCTACGCTGTGCGTACTTGTGTAGTTGAAGCGTGTCTGCAGTAAGCTACAATTTCAAAATCCTTGCAGTACAGAAAGTCGTTACACGGATCACCTCACTATTAACACAATATGCTCTGCAATATCTATGCGATATCTTTCCGATGTTGGAAGGCTTTCAGAATATCTTAGCAACATCGTGGAGATATTGTAAAATATCTTGTCTTATAGGGTCAGCTACTTTTTTGCAATACAGTAAAATCCGGTTACGACGATATTTTAGGGACCTAGAAAATATATTGTTACAAGCAGAATATAGTTGTAGACAGTTAGAGTCCAGTTTTTCTGTTTACGTGCATGTATTAATGTAACAATATGTTTTATTACGCTCATTAATTCAACTTACAAATAACCGCTACAATAAGATTATATTTACCAGCGATTGCATCAACCTGCTATAGTACAGGATCAATTTAACAAATTATTTCTAGCTCCTGTACACGAACTCCTGTGTGCATTTGAATCTGAACCCCTTCTGATTCTTCTGCTACAACAGTCTCCGGCTTCTAGCGCCCCCTACACGATTCTCCTGTTATCTAACAATCTTGGCGATGTGTTGTCGTTTTCGCACAGGAAAAAATCGAGATTGTACCGTGCCAACTTTCTTAAGAGTTAGAATTATCGTTATTTCATCTAGAAAGTGATTATCGTTGTAGACAGATTGAAAATATATACAGTTAATAGGAATTCCACTGGAACCACAAAAATATCGTTGTAGGTAGCTTTATCCTTATAGACATTGTCATTATACACAGATTTCTCTGTTTTATGATCTTACGAGTTGGGTATCGCTCAGGATTACCAGAACAAAATGGTAAAATAAAGCAAATGTACAGTCTGATAAAAAAAAGCGAACCCCCCAGTATTATTCTGAAATCGTTCATCGGAAATTAAAACAAAAAGTACCAAATTTCCGGAAATACAGTCTACGAAACGTATCCGTATCTAAATATTTCATAAGGCGTCGTGAACATATTTATAGTTGCGCCAACTTTGAAATTTCCAATGGCGACACCCACTTGATGACATAAATAAATTTATCATCACAAAATACCACAAGATATAAATTTTGGTTAATTCACCGTTACAAGATCGGAAGATATTCGACATTTTGTGTTCGCGATATAAAAGGGGTCGTCTCCATATTTAGATAGTAATGTTCGCTGCTTGCATTTAAATATCGGTGGTAGAATTTTAACTTATTTCGCGCTTTAAATGTTTTTTAAACGTATTGATCTATATTTTTCAATAGATAAAAGTTGATGCTTAAAAAAGTTTTGTAGAACGGAATTTTTCTCCAAAAAATTTTTTGTCCTGCAAAAGTCATCACATCCAATAGCTCTGGAAATTTTGTATAATTTTTATTTTCGGCTCATTAAATTTTGAAGACAAAGTCTTCAAATTTTAATAATGCATAAGCATTTACATAGTCTTTTTTGCATGAGTGGAATAATCGAGCCAAAGAGAATATTCGTTGTTTGTCATGAAATGTTAGTATGTGTATTTACATTAATAACTTGTTTCGATTTATTCAAACTTTCACCCTTTTTATTTATTTTCTGGGTTTCCCTTGTAAGTTGATACGGTATTAGTATTTTCCAATTCTTCGTTTATTATTGATTTAAATGAAATACTGCACCAATTTAATTATAAAATTTTAATATATATATAAAAAAAGACATTTTAATATATTTAAATTTTATAAAATAAAATGGTAAATTCATTATATTTAATAATAATAAAGTTTTCGAAATATATGATGCCCTCATAAATGCATCGTTTAACAGCGAAAGCAGAAAATTTAACGTAACTTAAAAACTAATTTTTCGAAAAAGTTGAAATTATGCATGGGCTTATTAAATAGTCTTCTGCATTGATTACTGTTAAAATTTGGGGGTGTTGCCATTCAAAAGTTTTTAAACATCAAATTTAATAAAATATTTCCAGTTTTCAAAGCGAAAGTATAGGTGCAGAATGTGTATACTACTTCATACTATTACATAATGAAAGTTCTAGGTCAATAACTATATTATATCTCAAGGTATCAAAAAACTCAAAATTTTACATTAACATTACAGACTGAACATTTTATTTCATTATAATTTCGAAACAAATGGAGTTTGAATGATAAAATTTGGTATCCGAGCATAATTTTTGATGCAATTTTGAAATCCATCCAAGAACGTGGTTTTTCAGATGTTATCTTATTATAGTGCATAAAAGTAATTTCAAACTCGTAATAAACTAAGAGTAACAAAAGCATTAAAAATGAAATTCGAATATCAGAAATCCCAAGAATGAAAAAAGAGATCCCAAGTTCATGATAAATAGCTAAAAGTTAAAACTTAAGAAATTTCAAGAGTGCCATTTTCGTGGTTTTTCTCAAATGTTCATTTAATTAAACTAACTAACCGTCTTCGGTGAACAGCTTGTTTGCTGGAAATACAATTTCAATTGATTTTCTTACGCATAATTTGATATTCATGATTCCCTTGAAAAAGTGATTTTAAACTTGGAATTCTGATAGACAATAATTTTTATAAAAAAAATTACAAATCCTTATAGTAGCGTTTTCTGTTTTCCTAATTCTTTTTCTGCTTTTCTTCTGGTGAATTTCCGCCGGATTGTCTTTTCAACGTCCAGAAATATTGGATTATCATGTTGATATTCCATCTTCCTTTTGATATCGTCTTTCCAATTCATTTATGCCTTTGTGAAATTTTTCCTGACTGTATCTAAATTTCCCAGGAAATATACCATGTCCGAATGGAGAAAATGAAATTTTGACTCATATTACACCATAATTTTAGAAATTTGCTAACATATCTTCTATAATAGATTTCTAGTCTAGGTCTCTTTTGTTTCCTAAAAACATACTTATTTACAAGTTTCAAGGATTTCTAAACTTTTCTCTCCCGTATTTTAATTTTGAACTCAAAATTTTCATTCTTTATCAGTTTTTGATGTCAGGTTCTACAAATAGCCCTTCATTCAACTTTCATTTTGAAAAACACTGTAACTGTTCACAAAGGTATACGAAAAATTCTCCATCTCTTTGAAATGCCTTAACAAAGTTTTATATGGTCTAATTTTGTATGAAGCAGTATTTTCCAATATATAAGGAAGGAAAGTACCAATATACTTGGTCCATGAAGGACAGGATTTCCAGCAGATTGGATGTTATGATAAAACATCTCTTTGTTCCTTAGATTTAAACCTTTCATATTGCATGTACAAAGAAAACAAGCATCAGTATAGATTTTAGACTCTCTCCGAACCACTGGTATACCAAACCAAAATGATTGTTTTACATTGAAACGATTGCCTTGGTTCTTTTAGACAAACGGAATAAACTTTGTCCTACTCAAAGCTCAGAATTATATACATGCGAGATAGACTGCACTCAGAAAGACATTGATTGGAGGAGTAGAAAAAATGGCAGGAATTAGAATGACTCTGGGAAAACAGAAATTAAATATGCACCAACATTTATGTGATCAGGTTTTAACTAGTTTGCTCTGGCTTTACTGTTGTGTTTTACAAACAGTTTACTAGTTTAGAAGAAAATATTAAATAATAGTTTATTCTTTTTTGATCAGAAATTATATAGAGTAAATTAATATTTACAATCTCTAGATATGTTTATTAAGTTTATACAAATAATATAAAGTTGTTCTTATAGTGAACATCCGTAGATATTGAACTTGTGTTTTATGATAAAACTGTAAGCGATGGAACTTTTTTATTATTTTCCCAATAATTAGCATCTCAAAAACTAAAAAAATTGCCAATTACTTTAATGCAATTTCTTCATAGATGAACACTTGAAGAGTTTATATGCGAGGTTTATGCGTCCATCACCGTTTACTCATTACAGAGGGTGTCTGAAAATTTAATTCTTCGTTGTGTTTCAAAAGGCGCGCATTTGAATCGATTACGATGTGATTATATTGATTGCATTTAAAGTTTAGTCTATAGCTTTCTTCTCAGACTCAGTACTGCGATTCTGGTGTAGTTTTGAAGTTTGGAGAGGAGGTGCTAGTTCAGGTGTCGTCCTCGTCATCTGACCTCGGTTTAAAATTACGAGATCTGTCCGGAAATAGCCCTAATAAAAGAATCATATTAACACGGCACAACTCTACATCATAATTACAAAAAGTTTCAATTTTATTTGAAATTAGTTAATTAGATGATGAAGTTGCTTATTATTAACAGGAACGCTTCCTCGTCGAAAAGATTTGCGAAGATTAAATGAGTTCCGGATGAATGTTAAATAAAAATTAAATAAAAGATGAATTCTAAATAAAAGTCAGAAGGGGAAAACTGAATTATTTTTGTTATAATTAATTGGAAATCAAATGTTTATTAATTCGATATTCAGACGAAAACGAACAATTTAAAATAATATTACAACTGAAGAATTATTTGTTAATATTTCAGATTTGCAGTATTTTGTCATAACAAAAATCTACAACGATATCCACAAAATAAACAATAGCATCCTATGCAAATTACCAACTTATGATTTAATTAATACGAATGGCTTTATTCGTGTCTGAGCTTTTATATTGAGTCCAGAAAAATAGCAATTATTGAATAAGAACTCCAATGTAGAAAAATGTACTTTCAAGAGTTAAATTAAAATCTAGAATTTTTAACAAATAGAAACTTAGAATGAATACCAAAACAGAATTACAATTAAATATCATCTCGTGACATCAGATGGCGGTATTGAACAAGCGATGTCTTCACCCTTTATTGTAGTTTATTTAGGAAATAATTTTGTTTCCAACGCACTAATAGATATAAATGTTTAATAAACTGAAAAAAATAAAAAGTGATCTAATAACTGATTTAAAAAATCGAAGTTAATATAATGTAAAATTCAAAAGCCTCAATGCTGTTTAAATTACACGTGCACAAATTATGACTTACATTTATCATGCCATTACTAATAGGAAGTAGAACCACATTACCGAATGTGTAGAGATTTCGCTAATATCTTTTCTATGCTGACGTCATTATTTAGCTAATTTCTAGGCTTCAAAATTATTTTCTGGTTTCAATTCCAGCAGATGAAAAACTAAATATTCATAAATTTAAAAACAAAAATTGTATATGCTTAACGAAAATATGCATAAGAGCTATCAAAAATGCAGTATAGTTATTTTAAAGCAGTTAAATTTAAGTTTTAACATAATTTTTATTTCTGAAAGATAGAGGCGTTCAGTCCTTCAGAAAAAAGTTTTTTGTACTTATTTTTTACCTTTTCGTATACAAACAGAAAGTCTTGTAATAGTTAAAAAAATTCAAACTCGAGATTTTGAAGAATCTCCACTTTTTATACCTCCCTGTGTCCGGAAAACACGATCTTGGAATTATTTCTCTCTGTCTGTCTGTGAACACGATACCTCGAAAATTATTAAAGCTAGAGGGATGAAAATTGGTATTTGATCTTTACACCTAATTTGTAGGTTTCTATAAACTTTTTGATGAAATCCGTCCTCTGGGATGTCAGTCTGTCTGTCGGTCAGCGTTAATTGAACACGATAACTAAGAAACTTAAACAGCTCGATGAATGAAATTTAGTACACAGTATTATCATAAGAAATGCAAGTCCGTATCAAAAGATGGATCAAATTCATCAAGGGGTTGACTGTCAGTCTGTCTGGATAAAAACATACTTGTTGTTATTATTGTAATCATTAACGCAAAGACTTAGGTAAATGAGATTTGTTGTGTTGTTTTCTAATTTTAATTGTAGTTCCGTGTCGAATTTCGGTTACAATCGATTGAAAAAACACGTTCAAATTGCATATCTTAATATGACGTAAAAATACGCTCCATATCGTGTATCGACGCACGACCTGCGTAAACACATCCCCATTTTACTGAATTGAAGAATTTTATATCGTTTGCATTCTTCACCCTTTCGTATTGCAGCGTTCTGCGAAGTCAATATCAATAACAATTATGTATAGTGGACTCCTCAATATTTAGGGGGGGGGTATGTGAGACCTTTGTTAAAAAGTATACGAGATGATTTAGGGACATCACTCTCGCTGGTTTTCTCAATTGCTAATTACAAACTGAAAATCAAAGTAAAATTGTTTAAAAATCGCGTTGAGTGTTTGCATAAAATTACTGCGAAAAATAAATTCGAAACTTCCTTACTTTTTTCAGTATGTTTATCTAAATATGTGAATATATATATATTCCTAATAATTACACTACTTTTTCTCAAATAGTTTTTTACAAAGAGGCAATAAAAAATATTTTTGTGGGTTATAATAGCAGTTGAAATATTTTCGTACGTTCTTGAGAGCATCTCGGGCTCATTAGTAATAGGGAATTAATATTTAGTTGGTGGATCAGAACAATTCACTTCTTTTAATAGTAAAGCATAGGGGCTTAAATGGAATTCGTGTAGTTTACCTTGTTTATTCTCCGTTTATTTACATCAAACTCAGGTAAGAGGCAATATAATCTATATCTCGGTTTGTGCCAATTTGGCTCATATTATCTGCTAGTGAGATTTTAAAATTATATAGAACATCATCTAAGCAATTATTTAAAAAAAGGGAAAAACGCTTCTTATAAGGTTTAAACTATTGGATTTTTATCGTCAGTTTCGCTTTGAACTCTTACTGAGAAAAATTCAACGTTCTTTCGGTTTCCACCAAATTGCTTAACAACAGCTTTAACAACAATCGTAATCGCAAGCGGTAATTTTTATGACATTTTTTCAGGAATTCGGAGCTTCAGTATATAGAAGTTCTACGCTGTAGGTTTAATATGGTTTATCGAACTCAAGAGAGAAACTTATGTTATTTTTTATCTGGAGGCTAAGTTTAAGGTATCGGACACTAATTGTAATACAATACTTTCAGCTCAACGTATTTCAACTTTCACGTTTTGATAATTTATCCAGATCAAATGAAAAGCCCAGAAGAAAGTCAATGAGGCTCCAGTTTTTTAATTTTTCAGGCGAAGGAAACCAAAGTAACCGGTCTTCCCACGTAGTTCCAAAGTTTACACGTAGATAAAAATTTTCAATAAAAGCATAATAAATTATATTTTTATTTAGTAATTAAGCATTACAGTGACTAATGATGTCACCAAATGTATTTAAAAAACAACTTTAAATTAATATTATGTCTACTAATAAAAATGTATAATGTGCACTATGCAAGACCAACATCTAGACCTAAAGCTGAAAAATTTGGCACAAACAAAATTTAAAAGGGGAGAATGTACTTCGGGGCCGTTTTAGAAATTTTTACTTTAATTTTAATTCAATAGTTTTTAAATAAATTTGGAGTTTTCATAGTAAACTTCCAGAAATATTGTACCACAAAGTTTATTTTGACAACGACTAATATTTTTATAAAAATATTGTCTCTTTTCGGATGCCAATGGAGTTTCCATACAATTACTTTTTTCTAGTTTTAGCATCGTTTCCTCAGCTGTCTAATGTATTAAATGTATAATTCTGATGAAAATTTATCGTCCTACACGTTTCTAAATTGAAGTCATAGAATTACATCCATCGAGGTAACAGATGGTGCTGAAACGACAAAAGCAGAAAAAATGGAATACATTTTCTTCTTAACCAATTAAATGTTAACAACTATTTCAATCTAATTTTGGTTTACCAGCCCGGATATAAAATCAAAGCTATAAATTAAAGAAATCGGAGAACTTTTGACCCTTTTCGGGTGTGATTTGTGGAAAAAAATTTATATAGAAAATATTTGCATTAAAATAGTGGTAAAATTTTATAAACATGTATATGTACAAAAAAATTCTTTCTTTTTTCTTCTTTCTTTAATTTAAGAATTATTTCTGGAAAATGAATAAAATGAAATTTATAATACCTTACTAAATAATTTCGTAATCAAATTTTCCGGTTTTTATACAGCCTCAGAACGACGTTAACTCTAAAATAGTCTCGCTCTCTTCAATTAAAGATTTATTATGCAAAAAACCTTCTATAAAACACATAGTGATAAATTTGAAAACATTTGACATTTAAATGCGGTGTAAGTACCACTTTAATAAATATATCTTGCTGCAACGTGATTTTTCAAAAATACTATGCATTTAATAATAAGCAATGCGATATAGTATATTTTAACAGCTTTGTATATCTAAAAATTGCAGTTTCAAAGTGAGGAGACTCATAAAATGTCAATATCCTTTTTGTATTTGGAATAGCATTTATGAATATTCGAAGACAGAGAGTCAAGAAACTTCACGCCATTCATGGGGAGATTTAAGGAGCGAGCAAGTTGTTAGTTCCGAAATCTAATAAATATTTCCTTCAGACCT
>BGPR01005313.1:0-15783 GCA_013235015.1 Araneus ventricosus
CAAAGGGTTTTCGGAAAGTAAGTTCCGAATAAAATAATTCTTCATCCTGGCTAGATGGCGCTAATCTCTATTTACGGTGCCGCCTCTCTGCATTGGTTGCCTACTAGAATGATGCATCACTAACAGTGAGTTTGTATGGTTAATCGCTAATATACCAAAACTTAAGGTTTTAGTTGGCTAGTTTCGTTTTTGGCGCAAGAGTCTAATTTTTTGGCTATTGTTCCACGAGACGAAAATTTAAATTTTGATATTCAAGCGCAAAATACATCTAAATCTTCAGCTAAAGATTTCAAGACAATAGATGGTCCTTTGCATTTGACTCTGTTCTGTAATTGCTCTTTCATGAAGGTATATCTATATATCAAAATCCATAGACAGAATCTAGTGATGTGTAGGCGATAATGTAAGGGTGAGGGCAAATGTACTTGTAGGGAAGATGAGTTCAATTGTTGCATGTGCCTCTAAAGATTATCAACTCCTTTGTTTGGGAACATGTATGAACATCGACTATAACCTCTTTTGACAAACTCCGACAGTATATCTACATATTCTTGCATTTGACGTGATTCTTGAGTGACCAGAATTTTCATGACGATGAAAAATATTGAAAGATGCAGCATCGGCTAATCCCTTCGCAGGCGTCCACCTTCTATGATGCTGATATACATAAAAACATTTATTTCAAAGCAATAATGAAACATGTGCTGGGAGACTACGTCGAAAAGTAGTGTAATATTTGTAAATCTTTATTAAATATTATACTATTTGTCCATATCTCACTCCGTTTTCATTTACAATGTAACGGATCTTACTTTCCTAACAACCATTGTACTTTCTCTACATACGGACATTCATATCTCGTTTATTTGCATTACCAAGACATTTCCGATCCAGCATTGGTGCATGATTCTGATTTATTTTTAAAAGAAATTGCTGCGACTGGAATTGTACACCCTGGAAAATTTTAACACATGGTTCCATCAATTACATCATATACCAATTAAAATTGGCAATACGTTTGAAACCGTTTTCCATTAATCTTGCATGCACAGTTTTCACAGACTGTGTGTGCATTGATTAACTGTCTTTTAAATGTGGAAACACATATACGAGTAAAGCGTTGCTTCAAAAACGAATAATTATTTTGCTCTTCTGAAAAGAGCCCACATTGTTTAAAAATGTCGATTCTGGTGACACTTCTTGCAATAAATAAATAATTCAAAAAAATTTCAGGGAACTAAATCTCTTGTTTCTTTTACATATACAAGCCATTTATACAAAACAAATTGAAGAAGAGTAGGTTCTTTTATTACTTTCCAGTTTTCCAAATTAAATTTTTTTAATATTACCCTTTTTGGCATTTTCATTTTTAATTTTCAGAGACTTCCGATATAAATAATGAATGGACATCAAGTATAATTCAGAATACTTCCTCAAACATTAAATATATTTTGCGGGATAAGAAATACTTTTAAAGCAAACACATCAGAAGAGGATATTTTAAAAGTAATGAGAGCAAGAAAGTTTTTAAGTACAGTTGACATCCCTAAATTTTGTTAAGATAATGAACTGTGTGTTTCAGTTACTGAAATGTCACTCACATTAAGGTGACGGCATGGAGAAATACTTCATGAGATTACTTTTGTCATAAGGATAGGCGTAGCTTTTCCCATGAAAGAAAATTGATTTTTTTGATCAAATAGAATAAAGAGATTCTGAAAACCAAGTAGTTTCATATTTCGTGAAAAAATACACTTTTAAGAAAAAATACTGTATTTTATAATTACTTGTTATGGTTTGCTAACAAATTTCGGTTTATTAATAAAATTTGCATTTTTATTAAAATTAATATTAGCTAAATAATTTTCGCAATTCAATTGAATAGTATTTTAAGCAATTTTGCATCCGCATATAGCGGAAATGTAATAGCGGATGTTTTTGAGTAAAGAATTATATAATGTATATTTATATCAGTATGAACTGTAGGACCATCACCTTTTTTCAAGCATATGTGTACCTTATCTTCTATACAAGGAATTTATTTTAAATGAACTTATATTTTGTTTCCAGTTTTTCATGATATGAGGGAAAGGTTTCTGAGGTCTCCTCCGCCCTCGAGAACTGTCGCCACCAATGTGTCTGAAGTTTGGCCAGGTCAGCTATAGCAACTGGTTATATAGGAAAGCTCCATATCAAGATTGGGAGAATCAAAGCGGAAATCAAATTTTTTATTTTGGGCCATGGTTGCAGCGGGAAACACATTTGAATGAACTTCTAATTACTTAGAAATGGATTCTTCTTTACTATAACCTGTTTCTGTTCCGCCAATAAACTAAACAATTTATGGGCAATATTATCAAGTGAGCTCGACAGTAATGTAAATATACTTAAAATTTTTTGCTGTATAAAAAATGACTTTTAACTTAAAATGTTGCTCTAACTTCGAGTAGAGTTTTTTATAAAGACTTAACAGCAAAAGTGAATATTTTGTCTAGAGGAACATGCGGAGGAGATATCACTGTAGCCCTTGCTAGCTTTTGAAAGGGTGAAGTACAGAGGTTACACAGAGAATTTAACCATCCATATACTATAGCAGGCTTCTTCTAAAATATTTGTTAAATCATTAAAAGATAGTGTGAAGATTTAAGAATATTTTAACCACATATTAAATCTAACGTATATAGCAGTCTCTTTAACAATTTCATCATATTCCACCAAAAGAGGTTCATGTGAGGATGTCACTGAGTTGGACTGTAGGAACCCATCTTTCTCTGCAAATTTTCCCAGTTCATTCTTACCTTATACTATACGTACTTTATTAATCCCTCAATTCATTATACATATTCATTCTGTACTTATGATTATTTCTTTTCATTCTTCTTCGTTATTTTACTTAGTTTACTTTAGAAAAGGAATTATTTTATTCCTGAGATAGTCTTTCTAATATTCTTATTTCCTTATAAAAGGCGCTGCAAATTACGAAAACGCACAAGGAATAGATAGTTAATAAAGTATAGAGCTGTGAGAAGGCACCATTTCGTTAACCAGGGAGGACTCAGCGCAGGAAGGAAGATGTATGAAGACCCATAGGGGTGACAATCAGTATGATGCCTATCTGTATATAGAACAAAACAGCGATATTTTGTATCCTATATCCACCTCAAATGACTCCATAGCAACGTTCTCTTTATAGCAAAACAAATTTTGCAAGACGAAAAATTTATTTACTAAATATATTTATTCAGCAATTGAAGAACACGCATAAGAGAAATATTTTTACATATAGATGCTTTAACATTTTATAATAATAAAATCATAAATATAACTGCTCGTCATACAATTTGGATAAGAAATTACTGTCCTAATTTTCTTAGGTCAGGAATCACATTTTTTAGAAATCCTAAATAAGAATCCTGTGGCTTCGCTTTGATCCGATAAATTTAGGGATAATTAATTTTATTTTTCAGAATAAATTCCTAAAGTTTAATCCTTTTCTCCAAAAAGTTTTTTGTGAAAGCGAAGACTTGACTGACTGCAGTTACATTTTTTTAGACTTTTTGAATCAATCTCTTGTCATTCCACGTATGCTACCCCTAAAATATCCATTTTAAAATACAGAACGTTCTTCAAATCACTCTTAGTTTTCATTACAGAAACTTAACCCTCTCCACGAGCTTAGGGTCCAGGGCGATCTAAAATTTCTCCTAGCTGGCACGACAAAGGCCAGCCTTAGGGGTGGTTGCCTTTTGATAGGTGGGAAGTGGCTTCTGCAGCAGGATCCTTGAGAGATCCAGGAGTAGGGGTCCAGTGCCTCCTACCATCCACAGACTTACATTTACTGCCCCCTTAAGGAAAGGGATTATAGCTGGGGTGAATAAATGACCACCTCAGGTCGAGAGAGTCAATTCATGCTGCCCCTCCAAACTTCCGGTCCAAGCGAAGAAAAATTCTTTCAGGATTAAAGAGTTGACCAATATGGAGACAACATACTATTTTTTCTGTCCCTAATCACGATCGCCGAAGTAAGAAGAAAAGAAAGCGACGCGAGGATGCGCAAAGGAGATGATTTCTACACCTCTTGAAATCCACTAATAAAAAAATAAAAATTTCTTGAAATAAGTTCCTGCTTCATTGAATGTGTACATACAACTCAAGATATAGCGTTCTAACTCATATTTTAGATTCATTTCCCTGCTCATTTCATTCCAGACACATTTCACTTGTAATAGGACCTACTTACCCCAAGCTTCATAGACCTTCATCTTCACTCAACTCGTATCTAGACTCTTCACTGTATCTCTAGACTCATTTCACTTTGTTATCTGCAGACTCATTTTACACTTTTATCTAGACTCATTCTCTACTTCTTTATCTAGACTCATTTCTACTCCTGTATCTAGACTCCATTTTCATTACAGCCTTCACAATCTGACTCATTTCACTTGTATCTAGACTCATTTTTCCATACCTCATTTGCTAACTCAACATCTGACGACCATTCTAATTCAACTCCAATCTAGACTCTTCATTCTTCTGACTCTTCCTTGTATCTAGACTCATTCTATCTCAACCTATATCTAGACGCATCGATTTCTAACTCCATGACTCATTCTATTTCCCGTATCTAGACTCATTTTATTTCACTTGTATCTAGACTCATTTCATTTCACTTGTATCTAGGAATCATTTCATTTCACTCTGTGTCTAGATCATTTCTTCTAACCTCATATCTAGACCATTTCATTGTATCTAGACTCATTCTTCATCAATTCCTATATCTACTCATTTATCTCATCTAGACTCATTTATATCTAGACTTGCTCCTTACCAAAGGGGAATCTGTTTTATCATTTTGCTGAGGTCTAGGACAAACAACTCCCTTGCCGTCCCGCAGCTGTTAGGTGTTTGAAATGTTTAAAAATGATAAAGAAAGACACATTTAATAGAAAACAAACTAAATCGGAGAGGATCTGCTTAGATCGGATAAATAGAAAGAAAACCATGGAATTACAAATAATAGAGGAATAATCAGAATTTTAAAACAAAATATTATTCTCAGTCCTAAAGTATCCATAATTATTACTAATTCAAAGTTTCTTAACCATCTGAAGGGATACTTCTCTAATATTATACAATGCACTTGAATTTATCTTTAATTAATAACACCTAGACAGAAATTAAGGTTTCAGAGTAAGAGTGAATCAAGTCCATGTTCTGCCCATTATGCACAAACGCTTCTATTCCAATGTAGAAATGTTATATTTCCTTGTCAATAATGATCCAAGTTTGTAGTTCAATAAGTAATATCCAGGCACCAAGAATACCTTAGAACACTGCATCAGTGGCTCACTTATGTGAATTAATGAAATTAATCTTATGGGCTTAGTCTACTTAACTCTATCCGTCAAGAATGAGTATGGTACTTCATTCAATAAAAAAAATGCTATCCGTTCGTATTGTAAAAGTATGAAGCTACAGTCGCAGCATCTAATAATTTGCATATTTTTCAATCGTCATTCTCATACTCAACATCCTTTTAGTTCTTAAAACATTGAATTCAGTGAAAGTTAATTCAAGACTTCTTATGAACTATCTTTTGATAACTGTCTTGAATCTTACGTGGTTGAAACAGTTATGACCACAGTATTTTTAATACTGTGATTTAATTAGATAGTAGGTACTATAAGGTAAAGATTTTTGTATCACAAAATACAAACTCTTATTAGCTGTAATTACGCTATTAGAAAACTTACGCTAGGATTTCTATTTGAATAAAATAAATACAAAAATTGTATGTTTTACTTTCAATTTATTACTAAATTCATAAAATGTATCAGGACATTCATAAAGTTCATCTTCCTCTTTCACTGGAAAAAAACCTTTTTACCATACGATAATCCAATAGCGTGAACATTTTTTATTAACATAAAAAAGCGATTCTTTAGAGGAAAAAACAAATTCACTTATTTCCCACCAATCCGCATCTCCTTGCTCCTTATGTATTACTTATTCATGTTGATAGCCACATTTTGAAAAAGTATTTGCAATTCAGGCCTCCAAATCTACACTTAAAAGAAAGTCATCTCTTCTAATTTGCATCAACCTTGCCATTCTCGTCTGTCGTAAGGGCCCATATTAGGAAGTCGGACTTTCAAACTGAATTCGATTAAAAGATCTCACGCTTGAGAATCTTTCTACGTGATCTTCATCCCAACTCCCAGCAGCAAAGTCCTTACACCTGAGTTAAAGAGCTTTGTTCTGCGTAATGGCAGACGATCATTAAAGTTGCACCCCTTCTTCTTTAGGCTATTTCACTGGGACGTGCAACGATGCTCATGACTGCAACCGTAACCCACTAGGAGGCGGGAACCACCTATAATTGGGGTGGTTCTGGAGTGTCATTGTCAGGGCACATCGCCATTTGTAAAGGCGGATAAATGCGTTTCACCGAGATATTAATGGTATAAGCTGGTTCTTTTAGAATAAAGGAGATTGAGCAGCAACCTCATGATGAGGTGTCAGAATAAAACTTTCACTATCTTTTAGTGTAATTAATGGCTAGGCAATTATAAACAACTGAGGTTAAATATCTTATACACTTTTCCAACACTGGCCAAATTTGTCTGGAGTTAATTATCGTTTAATCAAAACCTTATTGTTAAAAAATATTACCTTTACAATAAATTATAATTACATTTATTATTAGATTTTTTAAAAGTTCTGTATAATGAGGAAAATGCAGAAAAAGATAAATTATATTTCCGCCTAGATTGCTGCAGATTTTATTAAATTATGTTCTAATTTATTGTTATTCAATAACCGATTATTAAAGAAATGTGTGTGTTATTTATTTTAGTGAATGCTCGCCTTACTCTCCTTGGAGATGGCCTGAGTAAGAGGAAGTGTAGTCAAGAGTCATTGCTCTATTACATGAAACTAGGTGGTTATTACCTGGCCTCATTCCAGATGATGAATTGCATAACCAAAAAAAAGAGAGACAAGTATATGATATGTAAATACCTATTTTCCTGGTCATAATTCCAGAGTGATGGAGTTAAGATCGTGTGGTGGCCTATTGTTTACATTAATCTAAATAAACGAGAGGCCTATATGAAGTGATTTACTGATCCTGTAATTTGAATGAATTGTATCTAATAAAGCGTATTACGCAATGCATTGCCATTCTTCCTACAAGCAGAATCTTGCAAATTAATTTCGTTATTGAATAATCGACAGGATATGCTTCTAAATTTTAGAAAATAATGAATGAAGAAATACTATTTGTAATTTTTTAAGTTACAAACAATTATGAGTATCACTAATGTATCGTAAATTACGCAGTCAGGTTATTTCCATTTTATGCATACCATATTGTGCCCCGAGGCATTTTGGCAGATTCTTCAACTGAATGTCTGTGTCAAAGAAAGAAAACTAATTTTTTTAATTCAGAAAGTGATGACTCCATAAAAATCTTATAAATAAGTTATTCCAAATAAAATAAAATAGTAAACAACATGTATTTAAATATCAATTGATGTTTCAGGAATTTGCTGTTTTACGCATTGATTCTAAACTGCGTGTTTATTTTTTTATATGCTTTAACATCTGCTCCAAGAAATTCGTTTTAACCTGAAAAGTTTGATTTCGGAAAAACTAGTAAAATAATCTCTTGGAAAAAAATGTACAATACGAATTAAGGCAGTTTTCTGAAATACGTTTTCATTCCATCAACACCTTCAAATATTTCAAATTAACAAAGAACTTTATTATAGTAGGATAAATAATATTTCATTTACTCGTAGAGAAAAATAAATATCATCTTATGTTTATTTATTTAACGTATTTGTTTGGAAAATGATGGATTGAAATATTATCAAGTCTTACACGAAAGCACAAATCTCCTGCACTAAAATCAATTTAAATAGTGAAAAGGAATTATAGCAAATTCAACAATTCCTTCGTAGTAAAATTTTTCGAGATGTCTCTGATAATAGACTGTAAAATTATAGAATCATGTTTGAGACGTCAATAAGTTATTCATATATCTGACGATATTTTCAGACATCTTGCTATTCCTATGATTTATATACATATTCCTTTTTTTATAACTATCCGTTAATTTGATTTAAAGATAAGGGAACAAAACTTGAGTATCAAATAATCAAAATGAGTAGAATAGTTATTTTGGACTGTCAACTTTGTTTCTCTTTATCAACAGTTTTGTTCAACAAAAAGCTGTCTCTGAATATCAGATAACTGATTTAAGGCAAGCACTACAGTTCTGATTGAGAATAAGTTCCATCTTTTTTCTTTTGAAACGTTGTTTTGTTTGGCACTGATTATTTTTTTAAGAAAACAATTTTGGAACCATTTTTCTGCAATGATAACCTCTTCCAGAGATTTCTTTGTACCAAGTATAAACAAAAGCTTGTAAAAAAATCAATACCACAGTGGTGTGATAAGTTTTACAATTTGTTCCTTGCATAAATAGAATTCATTCAACCAATTTAGAAGAGCAACAAATGTGATTACTTTTACTTTATTAATCAGAGGAAACATGCTAGTTTTAAAGAATGAAGAAAGCATATTATTTATTAATATGTGTGGAAATTCTTTTAACTAATAGCATTAAAGGCTTATCTTAAAAATTCTTAGGATCAGTCGACTACCATGGATATTACTACGGATTACTATTTTAGACAGCGAATTCATTTTAAAATATTCAGCTTTCAATCAGTAAATAACTAATATAATATATAGGTTATACTAATATATTAATAATAAATAATAATAGCATCATTTTAACGGTATCATCATTGTAATGGTGTGGTTTTATTCCCTAGATAATAGAAAATTATACCTAAAAGCTGACCAGTATGCATACATGTTCACTGAGGATTTTCATTCAAGATGACCTTTATGTTTGTTTACATAGCAAAGCTGGGAAGGCGAAGTAAACAAAACAATAGTGTTTGTCCAGAAAATATATAAAGTTTATATTAAAAGCTTGGTAAGGAAAAATTCACTTTGCTATTGTTTACTGTTCAGCAAAAAACACATGTTTTCGCTTTTCGTACTATATTTGATTTCTTTTCTTTCCGGTGGATTTAAATATGATTTCGCCGCTAAGGGAAACAAATCTCTTGTTTGATGTTTACGAAGTTAAAACAATGATCTTCGGAATGTGATTTTTTTGCCTGAGCGTTTGCTTTTGAATAACGCTAAATCCGGACCTTTCAACAAAGGGAAATTGATTTTATAAGCATGTTTATTTTTCAACATAATTTTTTGTTTCTTCAACATTCTATAAAATTTTGATGCGATTTTATCTTTTATGATTATACTTAGAAATTAGATTTTTTATTTTATTTTAATCCGCATTTTCTTACTCCATTATTATTATTATTTTCTCATTGAATATCTGAAAAATTTCTTTAACTATGTGGATGTGTGATATATTTTCAAGAAATACGATTCAGAGCATAAGCATATAACTTTTCTTGAAATTCAAATGTAATCTTTTATATATATTTTATAAATTAAACATTGAAAGCGTAAACCTTTTCCCTCTACAATATCTTATTTTTTAAAATACTGACGTATGGAATTTCCATTGGTATTTCCTACGTTTAATGTTTTTTTTTGGGGGGAGGGTGCTCCTATTTTTCAAATATTTACTACCTATCATTTAACTGCTACTCGGTTTAATTGTGGTCACTGCCAATCAATTGTTTCATTCTCACATTATGTTTAAACCGGAAAGAATCAACCTATGCAATATTTGGAAATTTGATTTTACTGTTATGTGTGCATATACACCTCATAATATATTATATTAATCATTCTTCATTTGTTATAGCGGTAAGAAATGGAATTAGGCATCGAATTCATTTGATCAAAGTTTGTTATTCAAAGCTCCGATTTGGTCTGTTATATTATTTTTAATTTAAGATAATTTTTTCTCGCCTCCTTTTTCATCAAGACTCTTACTATCTAGACCAGCGGTTCCCAAACGAAGGGCAAAGTCCACTTGCGGGCCGTGGATAGCGTAATAGTGGGTTGCAGAACACAAATCAAGAGTCAAATTCAGCTAATAACAATAAAGATTTTGTTTTATAAACAATATATTTTAAATCCTTTTACAGTAAGCTTTACTAATTACTGGCATAAACAAACATATTATACATATATGTGTGTGTTTGTATTTGTTGGATGCCGGTTGGTGTTGTCAAATTCGACTTACAAATTCAGAGGCGTGATAGTAGGCATCAAGAGGATGAGAATTACCATAGAACACTGGGTCGCAAACAACGTTCAGTCGGTGAAAATCGCAAAAATACAGGGTGTCGGAGAATTATTGGACACTTTTCAAAAACTGATAATGTGTCAACCAAGAATTTTTTTAGATGAAAGCGCATTTTTAAACATATTTTCAGATAGGTAACACGCCGTTTTGGTGGTCCAGGGGGTAGTAAGTTACTGAAAATCAAAAATTAGTTTAGATCCATTATCTGCAAAAATATTGAAACTGGAAGAAAAATAAAAGCATGAAATTGTAGGGATTTTTGCGCTCTTTAATTTGTTAATTTACATGTAGTGTGAAAACTGAAGAGTTTTCGAGATATTCAAGAAAAACTAAAATAGGCACCAGAGAACACGGACTGGCTTCTGCTGATGGGAAGCATACGATAGCATTTCAAGGTTTTATTTTTGTTTCCGGTTTTAATATTTTTGCAGATATTGGCTTTAAACTAATTTTTGAATTTCAGTAATTCATGACCCCTGGACCACCAAACAAGTGTGTTACCTATCTGAAAATAATGTTTAAAAATGCGCTTTCATTTAAAAAAAATCGTGGTTGAATCATTATTAGTTTTTTTATTAATTTTTGAATAGGGTCCAACAATTCTCGGACACCCTATATTTTAGCGGTTTTCACCGACTAAACTTAGTTTGCGACCCTATGTTCTATGATAATTTTTTATCCTCTTGATACCTACTGTTACCCCTCTGAATTTGTCTGTTGAATTCGGCAACACCCAATATAAATTATGTGTTTGTATTGTTCTACTCGTATATTTAGCTAGTGGACCTCAAAATATCTTTTACATAACAGGTGATCCGGACAAACAAAAAGTTTCGAAACTGCTGATCTAGACTTATTGGTATTATTCAGTTCTGGAGTCACGTATTCACGTTTACACATTTTGTTTCAGACTTTCCATAACTGAAATCCTTTATTATATTCTGAAATGAGAGAAGTATACTACAATTTAAATTTCAGTTATGTTAACACCATCTTTTAACTAATAATCATTACAATTTCTTAAGAATGAAGTCCAGTGAAATTAAAGTTAATGTAGAAAAGTTTAAGAATGTCCATAATCTATTTCTTTGTATCAAGCTAAATTTTTCTCAAATTTCATGACTCCATGAACTTTCATATTTCGAAAATTTTTTCCAACGTTTTGTAATTTCTGATTTTGAAAAATCATAGGAATAATGTCAAGTCGAAACCTCACAAATGATAGTTTTTCTGTAATGATCAATCATTTGTGCACATGAAACGAAACGATTTCCTTAAGTCTGGCTTGTCAGATTATGCCTAGTCAGAATCATTAAGATTTGAGAAGTTAAACTGATAGATTAATGCTCCATTCGAAGCTGCACGATGAAATCCAATATTAGAGAAATCGATTGTACGCTGATATGACGGTTAGATTAAGAAGACGACACCTAAACCCATTAAACTTTGGAAAGATGACAACACAATACTCTCACAGCTGTTTCTGATAAAACTGTTTATTAATATGACGAGTATTATGATTTGATGTAAAAAAATGCCTGTAACAGGAATGTGAGGAACATTCTTAGAAATTTATTTATGTCAACATATATACTTCTATAATAATTTTATTGCTCCATTCAAGAAATTTTATAAATCTGGGAACTACAAAAATTTATTAAGATCAAGTTTTCTCAAACTCCCATACATGTACCACTAATGATGGTTAGATCGTGAAGACGACACCTAAATCCATTAAAATGTGGAAAAGTTACAACACAATATTCTCACAGTTGTTTCTAATAAAACTGTTTATTAATACAATGAGTATTATGAATTGATGAAAAAAATGTTTGAAAAAGACCTGTGTAGCATATTTTTAGAAATTTTCTTACGTCTACATATATAATTTTACAATAATTTTAGCGATCCATTCAACAATTTTTATAAATCTGGGAACTACCACAACTTATTAAGAACACTTTTTCTCAAACTATGATACATACACCATTAATCATTCATTATTATTATGGGCAGTCCAATTTTTACATCAAATGTTTAAATGAATGTAAAATGGTGCCCGTTTTAGAATTTTGTTTTAATCTTTATTATTCAGATACATATATATTATCGAAAAATATTAGACATTAATCACTATTATTATATACTTTACGACCTATTTACTAAAATATATTGCATATTTATATTTTATTATGATGGAAATATTTTATTTATGAATATAATTCAATAATATACATTTAAAATATCTTAATTTCTGATATCAAATCTTTCTGTAGGATGGCATCGATTTTCGTCGAAAAATTCTTTTACCATAGCAATATCTTTTTCATTCATATTTATGTCGCACAAAATTTTAAAAGCTTTCGAACCGTATGTTTGGAAATAATTAGTACATCAGCAATAATCCATTTTATTTATATAAAAATTTCAAAAGCCTCTTGTCTTAAATATTGGTTTCAATAAATATTTTTCCTGTCGAAACACTTTTTTCTTTTTTCACGAAATTCAAGGATGATTCAAGGATACATGCCTTTTAAAGTGAAATGTTTGTTTTTTAAGCAGTCAGCGAAACTCTAATTGCATATTTGATTGTCATTCATATAGCGTTAATGTCTTAGAAGGGTAAATGACTCATTTTTTGTGTATGAATTTATACATTAGCCAAAACAACTCATATTCTTATAAAACTAAAAAAAATTGTAAAATTCTGTCTTAGATAACAAATGCCTAATATTTCTTAACTGTTTTATTAGTCACGCTTCTGTTTTGAATTAAATTATTGTTTTGATCTATTAAAAAAGATTTTAAAATAAACGAAACGGTTGTTGCGCCCTTTGAAAGATTATTTGATGGATTTTCATGAGAAAATAAAATAATCAGCAAATCTATCGGTTATGATGAGGTAGAAATACATAAAAAGAAGGTGATTTAGATTTCATTTGTCTACCTAATTTGTGGGTATTCATTCAAGCAAAAGAGATGGTCAATATTTGCATGGACGTTTGTCTCACTTTTGAAATATCATGAGCGCAAAATTTTTTTCACCTCACGTTAGAGCATTCGACCTCTAGGCTTAAAATAAGAAACTGAGAAAAAAAATCGTGAAAAAATTATCAAATACACAAGCTGGCCTGCGGCGTAAACCTTACGGCTGAAGCAAAAAAATTGTGAGATCACCTTGAAGCTAGGATAAACCCATTTAATCCTGAAGAGAGGAGTCACATGAAGGATGAGCAATGACCTTCAGACAGTGTTGGCTCCGAATGTGAGAACAGGGTATGAAAAATCCCGTTTGTCGTAAAATTTGCGCAGGCGCGCCCGCTGGAATGTTAAAGAATGTTTCTCTTGATAAAAAAAAACTCCGGACTGTAGTCTAGTAGCTTTAAAGACTAAATACCTACTGAAAACTACCTAAAATAATATCTGTAAATGAAGAAAACAAAATTATAATGCAACTAACTATTAATTTTTTGCTAGTTGTTTATTTCTAGGACTTCTAAAGGAAAAAAGTGTGGTTTCAAATAAAATACATTTTTTTAAATAGACTGTATAATTCTGCAAATTTCGTACTTCAATTAAAAGATTTTTTCAAAGATATATGTTGGACACCTTTTGCCTGAAATATGTTATCAAAATTTTCTATAGAGAATTAATTTGGTTACTAAGCATTTATCCATTTTTTTCATATGCTAATCTCCAAGATTCCTTTTCTTTAAAGTAAATGTCTTTATATTGTTACAAACATGGAAAGTCGCTTCCCAGCAATGTTAGTCTTATGCTAGGGAAGAGAGTGCTACAAAGGTAAGTATGAGATCACTGGCAGCTGCCAAACCTGGACCCTTGACCTTGGCGACAAATTTGACGCATTTGGAGACAAAATATGGAATCTCAAAGGTGATGGAATTTCCTCAATATGTCTATAGGAGAGGAAATACACTTGAATATACTAGATTATTCCATGTGACGTCACAGCCTGTCGGGGGAGACTATATAAAGAGTGTGCTTGGATCACCGAATGAGTGAATGCTGATCGACTTGAGCGTGTTGATCGACTGAGATCGTCTTTGGAGTGCAAATCCTTTCTTGGAGTTTTATCCGCTGCGCGAGCTAGTTCTGAACTGTTATTACCTGTGAAATTTTGTCTGATTGCGTTGCTAATCTGTGCAAGATCTATTGTTCATGTTACCTGTTCTACGTGGTCTCCTGCATATTTGTGAATAAACCTGAATTCTCCATTATCCTGCGTGTTGGACTGTTTACACCATAACTGACATAAAGATTTTTGTAACAATAAAGTGTATTTTTCAAAGGATTATGCAAGGATTCTTCCTTTTGCTTATAGATATTACGATAGATCGCTTTTTAATCTAATGATCTAAGTATTTCTGAAAGACATCTGCAGATGGGAAACGTTAATGTTCACTATAAGGGAAGCTGGCAGACATTCTGTCCATTTTATATCTATTACATTCAGATTTTTTAATTGCCATAAGCAATTATATCTTTTCCTCAGAATAAAGCGGGAATGCATATTCAGAAAAAGAGATTATTGAGATTATGAATTGGATATATATTTTTAATATTTCCCAACATTTATACAATTAGGTAATCAAAGATAACCTTAAGATAGAAAAAAAAGTCTTTAGAAAAGCGCGAAGCTCTACTCGAATTATTTGTAAAACAATATGTTTACTATTGTGTTTACACTTATTTTGATGTAATCCTAGATTACCAACTGCGTTAGAAAACCTTGCGTGAAAAGTAGATTATAATATTTTTTTCAAATTACTTTCAGCTTAAACTCATATGAAAATTTGATAGTCTTGATATTTAAGTAAAAAATAAAACATGTTTACATGTATATTAAAAATTTGATTTTTCTACTGGATATGAAATTTTCTAGTTTTCGGCGTGCCTAAAAGACAACTATATGAAATAATCTGAAAACAGAAGGAAATCATCAAGGAAATACCACACAAATTTACAGTAAAACAATGCTGATGCTGAACAACAATCTCTAAGGTACTAAAACATTCCATTTGATTGTTTCCATAAAATCGAATGCAATGTTGATTGTCAAAACTGCTACTACTAAGGAAAAAGAGAAAAATACGTATATATAACAAAAATCTTCAAGGATAGCTACACAGGCTCAAAAAATTGAACACGCTACACTTTTTTTCCTAGTAAAAAACGTACTTCCACTATCAGCTGGAATGCCAAAGCTATTAGAGATACCAGCAAAATCTCATTGGCGGATAAATGCTACTCCATGATGACTTGAAAGAATTTTTACCCAGACTTTCACCTCATGGGCCTTGCGATAGAAGTAATTGAAAAGGAACTTAATCATTTTCTCACTTCCAGTTATGAAGTTCAAGAAAACTGGGGACACAGGGGGGGGGCAGCGAATGAAAGGCAAGCAGATGACGAGAGAAATGAGGTCAGGATCAAAAAAATTCTGACGCGTCGCTTGT